>APFE030270301.1:0-23438 GCA_000404065.3 Pinus taeda
GATCGGGGAGAGGGGGGAACCCATGGCAACACCACAGGTCTGCTCGAAGAACTCCCCTTCAAAACAAAAGAATGTGGAAGTGAGACATACCTCCACCAGATGCGCGGTGTCCGGATCTGTTAGGCGATATATCACTTCCATGGCCTCTTTAATAGGAATGCATGTGTACAAGGAGACCACATCAAAGCTGACAAGAATGTCCTTAGGGTCCAGCCTAATATCCTTGAGATCCATGATGAAGGATGCAGTGCGGCCAACAAGGGGCTTCAGCTTAAGAGCTAGAAACTTGGCTAGAAGGTAGGTTGGACCCCCGATGGTGTTGACAATAGGCCTCAGAGGGACCCCTTCCTTCTGAATTTTAGGCACCCCATATATTCTGGGAGCGATGGGATTGCTCTCTATGAGCTTACGAGACAGGGCACCTACCGAGCTGCTGGACTTGATAGCGTGAGCCACAGTCTTAGAGACTTTCTTCAGAGGGTTCTTGGCAAGTTTTTTGTAACTGCCACTATTGTGAAGATGATCTAACATCTTCATACGGTAATCATCTTTGTTGAGGATCAACGTAGCCCCTCCTTTGTCTGCTTTAAGGACCACAATATCTTCATTCTGATTTAAGGACTTTAAGGCATCAAACTCCTCTTTACAGAGGTTTCTTCGAGGGGGTTTAGCCTTCCTAAGGACCACAGCACAATCTTGCCTGATGGTGTACTTAATATTATCAGGCAGATCTCTAATACCGTGCTCCACGTCACAAATAATATCATCTATAGGGATTTTTCTAGGGGCAAGGGCAAAGTTTAAGCCCTTGTTTAAAAGACCAAAAACGGACGGGGAGAAGGAATAGCTAGAGAGGTTAACCACCTTACTATTCTGCGAAGACGAGGGAAGAGAGACCTTTTTGCAGAGGTCCTCATGCATATTAATACTGACGGGACTCTTATTGCCATCAGGATAAATCATACTCATATTAGAATCGCCTACTTTATCATCATTAATACTAAGATTATTAATGCTATTATTAGGAATCCTGTAATTATTATCTATCTCGTTATTAATGTTATTGTCAGATTCATTATTATTAGAAATCTTACTATCATTAACTATTTCTTTATTAATGTTGTTGTATGACTCATTATTATTTTTAGAATTATGTGAATTATTAACTATATTATTATAAATACTATTATCAGACTCATTATCAATATCCATCTCTTTATTAATGTTATTGTATGACTTATTATTGTTCTTAGAATCTTGTGAATTATTAACTTTATTGTTATAAATACTATTATTATAAAAATTGTAATGATTATCTGTAATAATCTTATTCATATTCCCTTTATTATTAATATATGATTTGTTCTTATTAGTAATATTATTATTGTCATTATATAAATTGTTCATAATAATATCATTGTTTATATTGTTATTATTGTTGTTTTTAGAATCGTATGAATTATTAATTTTATTATTATAAATACTAGTATTGTATTGATTATCCGTAATAAACTTATTCATATTCCCATTATTATTAATATATGATTTGTTCTTATTAGTAATATTGTTAATATATAAATCGTTCATAATTATATCATTGTTTATATTGTTGTTTTTATCGCAGATCCAGCATTGATATTCGTCTCATCGAAGATCAGACGGTGCTCACCTGTTTGGACGGGGGTTCTCCATGTGCAAACAACAGCTCCAGCGAGGTTTTCCCTGAGGTAGTGAGGAAGGTAAGTCACGAACTTATCATCGGGTTGGACAACAGTAGTAATAGCTGCGAGGAATCCAAAAGTGATTGCCATAGTCATATTTTAGGTGATCATTTAATCGCTAATATAAAAAACAGTACAAATAACATTAGTTTGCATTTAGGTAATAAGAAAGACAATAATATCGATAACAATAATATAAACAACAATAAAAACAATATAAACAATGATATAATTATGAACGATTTATATATTAACAATATTACTAATAAGAACAAATCATATATTAATAACAATGAGAATATGAATAAGTTTATTACGGATAATCAATACAATACTAATATGTATAATAATAAAATTAATAATTCATACGATTCTAAAAACAACAATATAAACAATGATATTATTATGAACAATTTATATAATGACAATAATAATATTACTAATAAAAACAAATCATATATTAATAATAAAGGGAATATGAATAAGATTACTACATATAATCAATACAATTTTTATAATAATAGTATTTTTAACAATAAATTTATTAATTCACAAGATTCTAAGAACAATAATAAGTCATACAATAACATTAATAAAGAGATGGATATTGATAAAGAGTCTGATAATAGTATTTATAATAATATAGTTAATAATTCACATAATTCTAAAAATAATAATGAGGCATACAACAACATTAATAAAGAAATAATTAATGATAGTAAGATTTCTAATAATAATGAATCTGACATTAATAACGAGATAGATAATAATTACAGGATTCCTAATAATAGCATTAATAATCTTAGTATTAATGATGATAAAGTAGGCGATTCTAATATGAGTATGATATATCCTAATGGAAATAAGAGTCTCGTTAGTATTAATGTGCATGAGGACCTCTGCAAAAAGGTCTCTCTTCTCTCGTCCTCGCGGAATAGTAAGGTGGTTAACCTTTCAAGCTATTCCTTCTCCCCGTCCGTTTTTGGTCTTTTAAACAAGGGCTTGAACTTTGCCCTTGCCCCTAGAAAAATCCCTGTAGATGACATTATTTGTGACGTGGAGCACGGTATTAGAGATATGCCTGATAATATTAAGGACACCATCAGGCAAGATTGTGCTGTGGTCCTTAGGAAGGCTAAACCCCCTCGAAGAAACCTCTGTAAAGAGGAGTTTGATGCCTTAAAGTCCTTAAATCAGAATGATGATATTGTGGTCCTTAAAGCGGACAAAGGAGGGGCTACGGTCATCCTCAACAAAGATGATTACCGTAAGAAGATGTTAGATCATCTTCACAACAGTGGCAGTTACAAAAAACTTTCCAAGAACCCTCTGAAGAAAATCTCTAAGACAGTGGCTCACGCTATCAAGTCTAGCAGCTCGGTAGGTACCCTGTCCCGTAAGCTCATTGAGAGCAATCCCATTGCTCCTAGAATATATGGGGTGCCTAAAATTCATAAGGAAGGGGTCCCTCTGAGGCCTATTGTCAACACCATCGGGGGTCCAACCTACCTTCTAGCCAAGTTTCTAGCTCTCAAGCTGAAACCCCTTGTTGGCCGCGCTGAGTCCTTCGTGAAGGACTCGGCATCCTTCATCATGGATCTCAAGGATATTAGGCTGGACCCTGAGGACATTCTTGTCAGCTTCGATGTGGTCTCCTTGTACACATGCATTCCTATTAAAGAGGCCATGGAAGTGATATATCGCTTAACAGATCCGGACACCGCGCATCTGGTGGAGGTATGTCTCACTTCCACATTCTTTTGTTTCGAAAGGGAGTTCTTCGAGCAAACCTGTGGTGTTGCCATGGGTTCCCCCCTCTCCCCGATCGTGGCAAATCTTTTTATGGAAGATTTCGAAGCCAAGGCTCTTGCCTCGGCCCGTCTCCTTCCTAAGCTGTGGAAAAGATATGTAGACGACACTAATGTCATCTTGCCCCATGGCCATGAGGAGCTGGATTGTTTCCTGGATCACCTCAATAGTCAGTCCTCAGCTATTAAGTTCACCATGGAAAAGGAGGTCAATGGCAGCCTCCCTTTCCTGGATATTCTTATTTCTAGGAAGAAGGACGGCT
This sequence comes from Pinus taeda, assembly GCA_000404065.3. Lineage (NCBI taxonomy): Eukaryota > Viridiplantae > Streptophyta > Pinopsida > Pinales > Pinaceae > Pinus > Pinus taeda. The sequence continues at coordinate 3,793 of APFE030270301.1, forward strand.
CTCTCTCCCACGCTGTGTTCCGTAAGAAGACGCACACAGAGCAGTATCTTCACGCTGATTCCCATCATTTCCCTGCTCAAAAGATGGGTGTTCTTAACACCTTAGCTACGCGTGCCCTCAGGATTTCGGATAAAGAAACCCTGGATAGAGAGAGAGCCCACCTCCTTGATGTGTTTGTGGAAAATGGATATAGTAGGCACCTTGGTCGAAAGGCCTTCCTTACTGCTTCCAAAAAAGTGTTTACTAAGAAATAGCCTAAGGAGCGCCATCCTGGTGTCCATCTTCCATATATCGAAGGGACCACTGATAGGATTGCTCGGATCCTTAGAAAGTTTGATATTCCCTCAACCTTCAGGCCCCTCAGAACCATTCGTAATTCCCTTCGGTCTGTGAAAGATCCTGTTAATCCCAAAGACATGAAGGGTGTTTATTTAATTCCTTGCTCTTGTGGGACACCCTATATAGGGGAAACAGGGCGCTCCATCCAGCAGAGAATTTGCGAACATGCAGCGGACCTGAAGCATGGAAGAACAAAGTCCTCTGCTTTAGCAGAGCATGTGGACAAGACTAAACATCATGTTTGCATAGAGGAGGCCAAAGTCATTGCTAAGGTGGATCAGTTCCATCATCGCAAGTTAAGGGAAGCTATTGAAATTGAGCGAAGACCCATCAATCTCAACAGAGATGATGGGTGGAAGGTCAGTAGAAGTTGGATCCCTGCCCTGTCGTCTTAGGGTTTCTTCCTCCCCCTCCCCCGCCTCTCTGCTCATCCTGGGTGTGTCCTTGAGTGTAGTCCTTCCGTGTTTATTAAAATTTACATCGTTGGCTGCGTTGTGTTCTTCCCCTTTTTTTTGGGTTCCTCGAGTATCTATTTATGACTATTTTCATTAATATATATATATAAAGTATTAATCTACATTTTTTAGGTAGATTTAATCACTGATAACAGTCCTTTTCCGGTTTTAGTAAGTTTATTATTTAATTCATTAGGTTATTATTATTAATATATCTAAAGTACAATGTATTCTTAGGTCTAGTCTTATTGATGAGTGCTACCTTTAGCCTCTTATTTTCAGCTATGATAACCAATCGGCATAATGATAACTTATATATATACGTAGATATTATATCTAGAAATAAATAAATTTATTTTCTTTTTTACTAGTCAAACTAACCCTTAAGATCAATTTTATATTCCTCAATAAATAAAACATATATATATAGATATATTTAGTTAATAACTTAATAAGAATATATAATTATTTATATAACTTAAATTATTCATTCTAGAGAAGTCATTCAACAATATTAATTTAATTGTAATTTTTGAATAACTTGTAATATTACGTTATTTAAATAAATAATTTTCTTTTGGTAATATTTGTTCATTTATCTATCATACCTAATTTCTCCTATCTCTAGAAATATAATATTATACTATTATCTTAATATTATAATAATAATAATAAGATTAGATTTATTAATATATATAACTTAAATTATTCATTCAAACAATAATAATTTAATAGTAATATTAAATTTATTATTTTATATAACTTAAATTATTCAAACAACAATAATTTAATAAGTAATTTTTAAAATAACCATTAATATTATTTAAACAAGTAAATTTCTTTTGATAACATTCGTTCATTTATTAATCATACCTAATGTATCTTATCTCTAGAAATAAAATATTATATTATTATCTTAATATTATAAAAATAACAATAAGATTAAATTTATTAATATAATTTTGACCTTGGTCCTAGAGTCAAATATAGTTGTTATGTAGCCGTTGGAGTCTCTGCTCCGTCTATTTAACTTGCTAGGCCAGATCTGTTTCTTCAGCTTGTCCTGACGATGAACCACACTAGTTGGTTCGAAACGCGTCGACAAAGATCTTTTTCATGTGATTTACGCCGAAGCTCTTCTCACAACATACACTCCACTTTGAAAAGTGGCCAAAAAATGAAATGAGAAAATGGAAAATCTGAATGCACTATCAGATTTGTGGCATTGAATAGTCCAAAATCAACTGTCAAATTTCTAAATTCTGAGAAAGTGGAATTCTGGGGCTTAAGGAATCTTTTAGATTCCCCATAGATTCCTCAAAGATTCCCTCCTTTGAGTCATCTACAAATCGGATGCCCACATCAGGAAACTAACTGTGCCATCAGGTTCGTGTCAGTGAGATGTGTAAGATCAACATAAAATTTGTCCAATTTGGACACTGCAAAAACCTCCTGAGAATTTCACCCAATCATGGTTCCACCTGCAATAAATTAAATAAAAATTTACATCTCGATTTCCATGCGCGCTCCTAGTTCCACCATGCCTGGGTGCATTGATGAAATGAGGGTTTATATACATTTTTTGGCGTATTGTTCAACATGGGTTGGTTGGCGCAATGGTAAATTTGTTATGTGGTTGGAGAGAGGTCAGGGGGTCAAATCCCGACCCCCTTGAATTAGGTGTACATCTAATTTTTTGGCACACAGTTTATAACCGTTAACCATAACTGATTCAAAAGGCGGGATAATGGTGGTAGGTTCATTGGTTTTACGTATTAATGGTGCAGTTGTGTTGGTATATGAGGGGTGACATATGAGGTCGCTGCATGGGCGGGGACAACCCTCCTGCTGGTCGTGGGTTCAACTCCCACCGGCCCCTCCTTTTAATACGACATGTGTTTATGTGTGAAGGGCAATGGGCTAGGTCCACTGGAGGTGGCCCACCCACAACCCTTTAATGTTAATGATATATGTGGGAGTTGGTTGGAGGGCTTGGCGGGGTGATGGCTGCTGAGCCACATTTAAACTTAATTGTGTTATATGGTTGCGGGAGGGCTGACGGCGGTCATGGCCCATAAACCCATAAAAATTTTGATTTTATTATAGTTTTGTGTTCGATGGGGGTCGCGGGGGTCATGGCCCACCACCCAAATTAATAATTTTTATTTTTTATTTTTAAATAACAACCATATTTCAAATTCGTCTAATATAGGGGATATTAGAAAAATTAACGATCCAACAAATTCGCCCACTTCCATGAGCTAGGTTTCATGCCTTGGGGTCGGTCAAATTGTAGGACACTTAAACCTAACCCATAGTCCAACTTTGACCAAAACTTTGACTGGCTCATTCTCCCTCATATGAGATCGCATTGATGAACCGTTCACACTGTCATGATCAAGACGACAAGATCTACGCTCTAGTCCTAGTTCGAAAGTGTTTTGATCACTTTTATTTTTGAGCTTCCATAAGCCCTCCTTATCCTATGTGTGTTCCTGTATCCACCTGGATCAGCCATGGCAATTGAATGCAGGACCAGATCATCTATCGCGCATTGAAGTAGGCGAGGAGCCTCCCAATTTGGAGGAAGGGTTGTGTGATGCATGGCTCTTTGTGGTGCATGTAGCAGACAATCGTTTTAGAGAAATAATACACTTTCTAACTTCAGGAACAGCTCCTGAAGGGTACACCAACCAACAAAAGAAGAAATTGTTGGTGTGCGCGGCATATTTTTCTCTTATTGCAGGTTACTTGTATAAGATGGGAGCAGATGAGATGTTGTGACGTTATGTGCGTAAGTTTGAACGAAGCATCATCCTAGTCGAAGCTCATGGAGAGGTAGTCAGAGGACATTATGCAGGAAAAGAAAAATCACAAAAGATTTTACGCGCTGGGTTGTGGCGGCCGACACTTCATAAGGATTCCAAAGCTTATTATAGGGCATGTGATGCATGTCAGAGGATGGGGCAGGCCATCGTGGAGGGATGAGCTGCCTCTGAATCCACAGAGGTCATTGCAGCCATTTGATAATTGGGAAATTGATTTTGTAGGATCAATTTAGCCTCCAGGAAAGAAGACGGGTCCAAGAAAAGAGATGAAAATGTGAACAAAATAATGGGGGCAAGAATAGACATAAAATTAGATAAAGAGTGGACACAACACAAGTAGATGCAAAACAAGACAAAAAAATTAACACAAAATTGGATGAAAAAGTAGATGCAATAGTTGATGCAAACTTGGACACAAAATAGGATGCAAACATCGATGAAAAAGTGGAAGAAAACATGGGTGCAATAGTAGGCATAAAACTTAGCATGAATTTTGGTGAAACAAATGTGGATACAACAATGAATGCAAAAACGTCACAAACTTGAATGAAAAAAGGAGGCAAATTTTGATGGAAAAAGGGATGTAAACATGGACCAAACATGGGTGCAATAGTGGACACAAAATTAGATGCAAAATTGGATGCATCAGAAGTGGATGTAAAAGTAGATGAAAAATGGGATGCAAAAACATAAACAATATTTGATGCAAACTTGGACACAAAAAGGGATGAAAATTTGGATGTGAAAGTGGAAGAAAATGTGGGTTGCAATGATAGGCACAAGATATGGCACAAATTGTGGCACAACAAAAGTGGATGAGAAAGTGGATGTAATAACAAACACAAGAAAATATGCAAGACGAGATGCAATAAGGGATGTAAAAATGGATGCAAACATGGGTGCAACAGGAGAAATAAATTTGGATGAAAAATATCAATGAAATGGAACTAGATACAAAATAAGATACAAAATGAGACACAAAACCCAACAAAAAATTGGATGCAAAAATAGATGCAACATTTTATGCAAAAGAGGATGCGGAGATGGACGAAAAATTGGAAGCAAATGGCACAAATTGTGTCACAAAAAAAGTGATGTAATGATGGATGAAAAAAAGAAGAAAATGAAGATGAAAAAGGGATGCAAAAGTGGGTGTAAACATGGGTGCAACAATGGATGCAAAATGGGATGAAAAATTTGATGCAGCAAAATTCAATGAAAAAGTAGATGCAATATGAGACACAAAACCTAATGCAAACCTTGACGCAAAAGTGGATACAAAAAGGGATGAAAAAATAGATGTAAAAGTCGAGGAAAACCTATATGTATATGATGATGAAATCGTGGATGCAAGTTTAGAAGTTAAAAAGGGTTCAAAGGGAGGTGCCAAACTAAGTGCAAATTATGGCACAAGAAAAATGGATGCAATAGTGGACACAATAACAAATGAAAAAGAGGATGTAAATATGGATGCAAAACAAGATGTAAAAGTGGATGAAACAAAATTAGATGCAAAACTAGACACAAACCTCGATGCAAAACTTGGTGCAAAGGGGATGCAAAAAATGATGCAAAAATGGATGCAAAAAATGATTTAAAAAAATGATGCAAAAGAGGATGCAAGAGATGATGCAAATGTTCATGCAAGTGTAGGCGCAAAAAATGGATGCAATAGAAGATGCAAAAGTTGGTGAAACAAAATTAAGTGCCAAATTTGATGCAAAACATGGTGTAAAGGATGGCACAAAAGTTGTTATAAAACCTGGTGTAAAATCTGGTGCAAAACCTATTACAATACATGGTGTTAAACTTGGTGTAAAACTTGGTTCAAAACTCGGTGCAATATTTGCATCAATTTTTGCACCATATTTGATAAATGGACACAAATATCACCAAAAATGGGCTCTAGATGCAAAACAGGAAGCAAAAAGAGATGTTAATCACAGGGTTTTGTTGTAGTGCCATCCAAGTAAACAAGAACGAAGACCCATGATGGAATCTGCAATCCATATAAGTATGGCGCATGAGATATTAGAATAATAATCACTCTTGTTCATATTTTGACTTCGTACATGATATTAATGATGTTCATTGTTCCTTACTCGACAAACGGTAGGAGTCGAAAAGGTTTAGGTAAATAATAATGATAGTCATTAAATTGTTGTAGGTTCTAAGAATGTCTGAGTGTATAATTTTCATAAGTCGAATGTAATGATCAAGCTCATTTGATGAGTCTTCATATTTTTGACATGGTGTCAGAGCCTAGCTTGTGAGGGCTCAGTGGTGTGTGGTGTGAAGACTGCTGAGGAGCACAGTCAGAGCGGTGTTGTGAATAGAAGCACTAATGTATTTTTGTTTGCAAGTTTTTGCAGTTGCGGTGTGTCACTATGTGGAGGTGGCACATACCTCTTGTTGTAGTGTTGATGAATATGTGATTGTCATCTTGCCAGAGAAATGGTTGATTTTTTTAATCCTTCTGAATGATGTGATTGCTAAGTTGATTTCATCTAGTGTAGAGTTATCTACTGTTGTTTTCGTTGGGTGTTGATGCCCTTGTGGAACATATTAAAAACTACTATCATGATTATTGAGTGGTCTACAGAGCTGACTCATTAGATTCAAACTTGTGTATAAGCGATGTTGAGGCCATTGTGCTTTCAGATCGTTCTTAAAAAATACAAAATGTGGAGAAGCATGGTAGCTCTACTGTGTGATGAGTGGAGTTTTGTTTGCGTTGGTGTGGAGCCATAGTGTGTGGGCTCGGTGGCGTGAAGTGGCATATATACTTTTGTGAGTTTGATATGGTTCGAGATGAATCGACCGATGTTGGAAGCGGAGGGCTGAGGCCGTGAACATTTGTAAGAACTTATCAAATAAATGTCAACTATTGTACCACGAGGATATTGCATCCGTGTTGAGAAATGTGGCTGGAAGAATTTGATAGTGTTTCTGATTATGTGACTTCAACTCTTAGTGGCAGGCACTATGAAAATGCGACCAACATATCAAAGATTTCTACAAGTGCTACAACGAGCATGGAGCCAGCAAACCAGTGAAAATCATTTTGGAAACTCATAGTTTGTTGAGCATTTGCTGGTGCCTCCTAATGTGTTGGTCGCAGAGTTGGAAATGTCAAGGTCAAGGACTGAGATTGATGCTTTATTGTGATTGTTGTGTGCATTATTTTTAAGTTACATTGCTTATTTCCTGAATGCGTATCAATGCTAAGGGTGCGCAAGTTGAATGATTTTGGAGTTTGTAGAGGCACATGTAGTGGCTAACGAAGCTTGAGGAGCGACTGTAAGGCTGTGGCAAGAACTGTGTGAAGAGTCATGTGTTTTGGGAATTATATTGAGCCACCTAAAGCCATCGCTGGAGCATTCGACGTTGGACATTGTTGACTGTGTGGGTATGGACGGTAGAGAGTGTGAGAGGAAGATTGCAGCGTTGTGGAGTTGCCTATGGAGACCATCGTCAGAATTCTTGCATTAAGTTTGAGGAACTGTTTGATCATTGTTGGGAATATTTTCCTTAATATTGAATCAAGTAAGGACTCTGGATTCTGGACATGGATTTGAAGACCATGGATATTCTCATCTTTTAGAGAAAATGACAGGCATCAATGAGAGGTTTTATCTTGTCTCATGTTTTAGAGGGGAAATAAGCTCTTCGTGTAATGATGTGAGTTCTATTTTCTGATAGTGAAGGACAACCTTTGCGACAGGGTTCAATTGTTGATTCTTTTGGAAACAATTCTATTGATGTGTGCCCCATTGGAAAAGGCAATGGATTTGGCATGTCTTATTTAGTAGTTGCTTAAAATACTTTAGGAATAGGTCAGATCCTAGCATAATTGACAAGATGAAATGTTTCGGTCAAAGGCAGAGGCATTTAATGAAACTGTTGGACGAAGTGAGTAGTCTTCTACGTGAGAACAAGTGAGGCAGTTGAAGACTCTACGTTGTGTGGAGATGTTGATTAGACAAATTATGGTTGATTCATATGGTGAAGTTTGTTGATCATTGCTTGTTCGTTGTCTATTAATCATTGTCTATTGTGAAGAAATATTTCATTTAATACTCCGAAATTTCTAAAATCTTGTAACTGAGTGGTATGTGGAGCCATGTGAAGGAGGCAGTGAGTGATATTCGATGCAACATTTGGGAAAAGATAAAAGGAAACCCGACAATACCTAATCAGATAGAAGTTGTATCAAGTGAAGTTCACGACATAAGTGTAGTAGAGCCCATCGAAGGTGGCCTTCAATGTGAGAGAGTTGGCTAGTGGTTGTGGTCGTCAGGCATTCAAGCAAGTGGAAAAAGGGTCAATCCAAGTTGGAGGTCGAAAGCATTGTGGAGCTACAAATTCAAAAGTGAATGTTGTGCAGTTTGAAGTTGTGTGCTTGTCTGCCAGGTAATGATTATGAGTGTGTTTTTAACCACTTTGTTGTGAGTGATTTTCCTAGAACAGTGAGAGTGGAGGCCTGTGTTGAGTGGAGGCTCGTGTGAACTGAGTCAATTGAGACTAGCATTTGACTTCCTTGAAATTTGAGTCTGAAGAGGGGAATATAGTGTAATAGTAGAGAGTCATGAGGTTTCTAGTACGAGAGAGTCTACACTAGTGTTTGAAGCTGTGAGGAGCAAGCAAGAAAAGTGATGGGTAAACAAAGGAGACTCAAACAATTTCAGAGAGAACTGAAACAGATAAGGAGAAAGAATCGTATGGAAGAAGGTGCAAAAAAATATAAAATGTTTGCAACAAAAGAACCCATACTTGAGGATCAAATTGCAGATTTGGATCGGCCAGAAAAAAATGAAGACACTAGTGCAATATTGAAGCGAATAATGCCAATTTTGTCATTGTTATGAGGTAAAAATTTTAAAATTTGGGAAATCAAAATGGAGGGACTGGTTGGTTCAGTAAATTTATGGCAATTTGTTTAAGAAACTTTGATAAATGCCCATCATAAGAGTAGAGGTGCAGTAGCATTGCTTCTCATGATATCAACTCTAGATGAAAACATTCTGTCTAGTATTTTGTATGAATTTGGTGAAATATGTGATGCAAAAATGTCTTGGGAGATTCTTGAAATGAAGTGGAGTGAGAAAGATGAAGTTGATGAAAATGTTGTTGATAATGATGAGTGTCCTTTTAGTTTCATAATTCATTGTGAAACTGAAGATGACATCATTGAAGCTGCAATGATGGATGATGAATGCGTTCCTGTAATTAACGTTGAAAGATGTGAGGATAAAAAAACAACCATTGATGTAGAATCTAAATATTTTTATGAAGAAAGTCTCTCCGATGCAGAGACATATGAAGTCAAATTTGATGAGAATTATGTATCTCATAAAGAGTGGTTCAATTTGATGCATGAAAAACATCTTATTAATGAGTTGTTGTTTGGTGAGAAGAGATGCCACCTCCATACACAAATCAAATGCACGACAACATGTTTGCAACAACAAAATTGATTAAAGAGGTTGAAGACATGAAACAACCAACTATGACAACAGAGAAAGATGAAGGAAGAAATCTCTCTTAAAAGAGTAGGATGACAAGAATCAGTATGGTTCTTTTTATGATCTTTTATATAAATCTAACATTTCTTTTAAGTGTGCATATATTGAGAGTTGGGAAAAAAGAAATAAAACTTGAAGAAATTGCAAGTATTAAGGACAATTATAAGTCCCAAGAACTCACAACAATGTTGAATACAAAGAATGTTAGCCCGCAATCAAGATCAAGAGTTCAAGTGTTCCACTATCTTATGGCAAGAAAAGTGAAGATGCAACTGCAGTAGCAAATGAACAAGCATGGACCCTTTAGCAAGAAGGCAAAAATGAAATGTTTCATTGTAAGACTAGTTGAGACTTTGCCTATTAGGCAAGTTAAAATATAAGTTATGATTAAAGAGAAATGTTATAATAATAATCACTCATGTTCATATTTCGGCTAAATAATTTTTTTAAATAATCTTTTAAATGCACCATATGATTTTTTTAAGTAATCTTTTAAATTAATTGATAACGTTAAATTTTTCTCGAATTCAATGCACATATTATTTTATTCAGAATTATTTTCCGTGGTTTAAGATGATGTTATCAAGATGTAACTATTTTATATGGCTGAAATTTTCTCACATTTATTCCATCATTATTTTATTTGAAATTATAGACCGTCGATCGTTTGATATAATGTTAGCAAAATGTTCACGTGGAAAACTAATTTATCGTCACGAACCAATGGAGTGGCAGTTGCAAAACCATTCAAACAGTGTGAACTTATGTGGACTATATCTTGAATTCCAATTAATTTCTAAGCTTTAGATTAAATTAATGGTAATTGAATGAAACTTTCAATCGATTTATAAGGATTTTATGAGAAACTTATATTCCATTAAGTTGATTATTTATTTTGTGTATTATAGTATTAAGTAAGTTATGTTTATTATTATTATAATAATTTAATAAAATCAACGTAACTAAATTTACTTTAATTGAGAAGAACAAATTTAAGAATCTAATTAAGTTTTAATGTTTCACTAACCACGCTTCGAATATGTTTTGCTAACCACGCTTCGAATTTTATAAGGATGAGTGAGATAATGAAAATTGAGCTTGGTGTTTAAATTTATGGTCTAATTCATATATATATATATATATATATATACATTATAAATATTTATAAGTAGAAAGCATACTTTTAAATATAGTTAAATAATAATAGTGCTTTATAAATTTCATCACTCCTGGAGTAAAATAACAAAAAAATATAGGTATATTTTAAAGTATACACCAATAGTCTAAATAGATTATACATGTTCTAAATTTTATGATATATAGCAACCAAAGAACACTCCAAAAAAATAGACATATTTTAAAGTATATACCAATAGTCTAAATAGATTATGCATCTTTTAAATATTATGATATATGACAACCAAAGAACACTATGTGTTTAAAAACAATATTCTAAACTGCTAAAGAAAGATGTGATAAATATGATCAAATATGAGAGTACAACCAATTGTTGTTTCAATATTTTTAGAAAATTTGAACGAGGAAATGACTTTAAAAAGCCAAAAATGTTAAATATATATACAAATGCAACTAAATGCTATAAAAGAAACAAAGTGTTTGGTATGAACCCTTTTGATAATATCATCTCAATCAAAGCTCTTTAAAAGGTGCACTAATTAACCATGAAATTAATTGTACCATCCCATTGAAAAATGCAAAATTAGATTTTGTTTTTTTTAAACATTTCATTTTAAAAGTAATTATTTAAGTTTATTAATAAAGTCAATAAATTTGGAGATGTATAAAATTTGATGTGATTATAGAAGATTTTAAAAGCCAACATTTTCAAAAATACATTTGAATTTTTTATTTATAATTCAACAAAATTTATTATCTTTTATAATAATTGTATTAAATTATATCTAACTTTTATTATAATTTAAAAATATTTTATTTTATCTTATTTTCTTTATTTGTTTTATAATAAATATTTATGTTTGGAATAGTTCAATTGACAATGGCTATGGAAATGAAGTCTCATTGAATGGAAGTCTTGGGGTTTAAATCTTGTGATATCCACTCGATCCAGGTGAGAAGTTGGACATGATGAAGATGTAATTCTACCAAGATTACAAAAAAAAAAAGATCACAGTGAGAAGTTGGACATGATGAAGATATAGTTCTACCAAAATTACAAAAATAAATAAAAATTAATGATAAATATAATGATACTTTCTATTAAAAAACTTTATTTAAAAAAAATTAAAATAACACATTATTTTAAAAATATAAAAGAAAATTATTTATAATTTTTTTAAAGTGTTATAATATCACAAATTTTATCTTTCAATTCAATTGATTTAATACAATGTATGCATTAACAAAATAAAACATAAAAGTAAAAAATATAGTATATTAATAATTATATATATATATAATATAATATATATATATTATATATAGATAGATATATATATATTATTTTTGAGATATTAAATTTAAATTATTTTTATAATTCAATTTGATATATTTTTTTTAACCCACAACTCAACAACTAGTCTCATATGTAATTACTATAAATTTTTGGGGGCTATGATATGTCTTCCTCCCCATAGTAGCAGTCACAACATAGATTTGAATTTAGGACAACTCAATTTGATATCATACCACGTATCAATTTTAAGAAATTATCTCAATTAGTTAGTATTAATATTATTAAATATTTGACTAAATTAATGTTATCAAATATACAATTTAAACTTTTAAAATGCATTAATTTAAATAATTATTCTCAAGGAAGAGGTCAAAAGAGTAATTGTAAATATTTATTTAGTGTACTTAAACAAACTGAATAATATTATAAGTTATACATTTATTTATTTTGATTAACCTATACACTATTATAAGTTATGCATTTATTTATTTTTGATTAAGCTATACACTAAGTGAATGCCCTAATGATGACAATCATGTACTTCTCACATGTCATGTAGTTAGGGTAAGCAATTACCCATCCTAACTACTTCCTTGAAGAGTTATTCTCAAGGAAGATGTCAAGAGAGTAATTGTAAATATTTAATTACCTCAGTTAAACAAACTGAATAATATCATAAGTTATACATTTATTTATTTTGATTAAGCTATACACTAAGTGAATGTCTTAATGATGACAATCATGTATTTCTCACATGTCACGTTATCCCTAACTACTTCCTTGAAGATTTATTCTCAAGGAAGAGGTCAAAAGAGTAATTGTAAATATTTAATTACTGCATTTAAACAAACTAAATAATACTATAAGTTATACATTTATTTATTTTTATTAAGCTATGTGAATGTCCTAATGATGACAATCATGTATTTCTCACATGTCAAGTAGTTAGGGTAGGCAATTACCTATCCCTAACTACTTCCTTGAAGAAGGAAGAGGTCAAGAGAGTAATTGTAAATATTTAATTACTATAGTTAAATGAACTAAATAATATTATAAGTTATACACTTATTTATTTTGATGTATTTCTCACATGTCGAGTAGCTAGGGTAGGGCGTTACCTATCCTTAACTACTTTCTTGAAGATTTATTTTCAAGGAAGAGGTTAAGAGTGTAATTGTAAATATTTAATTACAACAATTAAACAAAGTGAATAATATCATAAGTTATACATTTATTTATTTTAATTAAGCTATACATGAAGTGAATGTCCTAATGATGACAATCATATATTTCTCACATGTCATGTAGTTAGGGTATATCCCTAACTACTTCCTTGAAGATTTATTCTCAAGGAAGAGGTCAACAGAGTAATTGTAAATATTTAATTACTGCAGGTAAACAAATTGAATAACATTATAAGTTATACATTTATTTATTTTGTTTAAGCTATACACGAAGTGAATGTCCTAGTGATGACAATCATGTATTTCTCACATGTCAAGTAGTTAGGGTAGGCACTTACCTATCCCTAACTACTTCCTTGAAGATTTATTCTCAAGGAAGATATCAAGAGAGTAATTGTAAATATTTCTCACATGTCAGGTAGTTAAGGTAGGCAGTTACCTATCCCTAACTACTTCCTTGAAGACTTATTCTCAAGGAAGAGGTCAAGAGAGTAGTTGTAAATATTTAGTTATCCCTAACTACTTCCTTGAAGACTTATTCTCAAGGAAGAGGTCAAGAGAGTAGTTGTAAATATTTAGTTAAGGTAGGCGGTTACCTAACCCTAACTACTTCCTTGAAGACTTATTCTTGCAGTTAAACAAACTCAATAATATTATAAGCTATACATTTATTTATTTTGATTATGTTATACATGAAGTGAATGTCGTAATGATAACAATCATGTATTTCTCACATGTCAAGTAGTTAGGGTAGGTTGTTATCTATCCCTAACTACTTCCTTGAAGATTTATTCTCAAGAAAGAGGTCAAGAGAGTAATTGTAAATATTTAATTATTGTAGTTAAACAAATTGAATAATATTATAAGCTATACATTTATTTATTTTGATTAAGCTATACAGGAAGTGAATGTCATAATGATGACAATCATGTATTTCTCACATGTCAGGTAGTTAGGGTAAACGGTTACCTACCTATCCTTAACTACTTCCTTGAAGATTTATTCTCAAGGAAGAGGTCAAGAGAGTAATTGTAAATATTTAATTACTGCAATTAAACAAACTGGATAATATTATAAGTTATACATTTATTTATTTTGATTAAGCTATACATGAAGTGAATGTCATAATGATGACAATCATGTATTTCTCACAGGTTAGGTAGTTAGGGTAGGTGGTCACCTATCCCTAACTACTTCCTTGAAGATTTGTTCTCAAGGAAGAGGTCAAAAGGGTATGCGTACCTCAGATCAAGAAAAGAAAGGATGAACTCAGAATGAGAATATCATGCTAATATGTCAGATAGGTTCATGAAGCTAAGTCTGGTTAGGACGAGATAGCTGTGGCATGTTAAGATTGATAGTCTTAAAGAAAATATCCTGCATGTGAGGAACAGCTCGGGGGGAGACTCGGGGTAGGAACAGCTCGGGGGGAGACTCGGGCTGTAGTATCTAGTCTCATGGTTGGGAGAAAAGTTGGCAAATTATAGTCAAACTGGGACTAAGCAACCGATAGTAATTTCATATAAGAATCACTTCTTCCTGAAAGTTAAACGTTCTGTTGAATAAAATACATGTATTTTTCCTGAAGAAGTTAAATGTACTGTTGTATGCGAGGCAAATATTATGACTGAAGATACTAAATGTGTTATTTTGGTAAAGGCCTAACTTCTTTCATTATAAGTACAGGAGCATTATGCTAATAGCTTAACTAAGGAAATTTCATAAACAAATAACAACCATAAATAGAAAAACAATCAACATTTAGGAAGGTCTATTGCTAAAAATACATAGTTAGTGTAATATTTTAAAGAAGTAATAAACACGTAAGTAAGATTGAATTATTTCCGAGAAGAAACTGAAATAAAGACCTTTGTGTAGAAATGAGTTACTGTTCTAGAAAGTCAAAAGAATAATATACCAAACAATTGCTTACAGACAAACCCAAGTCCAAGAAAACAAACCTTCTCATTCGTAGTTCTACAACACATATAATGCTACGAATTAAGAATCAGATAACCAAAAAGACCCAAATGACGCACATCATGGTAAAATTGCTAAAAGAAATCCATGGCTACATAATTATTCAAAACTAGAATCATACAAGGTAATATTTGCCTCTTAAAAGAAAAATAGAACTAGAAATTGATAGTAGGAAGAAGCGTAAAGATTTCTTTCAACACAAAATGATAACTATTCAATAATCATTAAACTTGAACCAGAGAAGAAAACCCCCAAATGGATGTGGGTCTCTTAGATATAAAGCAGACATCTGAGTAACACTCTATGGGAAAATCCTGTTACGGAACTTATATAAACCAGAGAGTCAAAACCGAGTGATTACGACCTTCAGTGGCGTAAACCCAAAAAAAGAAAATTACCATGTAATTACGAGTTGATTTCAGACTCAACATTTCACAAAATGGGATGACGACTTTGTGTTTAGATTATAATTTATAGCCTCATAGTTCTAATTACAAAAGAAATTGAAATAAATAGTATCAACCATTAATACATTATAGGCTTCAAATGTAAATCATATTGAAGACAATTTAAGAAAATAGCAAGATAAAATCTCTCTCCCTCCGAATCTCACAATCCCAAGTCTTTCATAGTGCAAGCTTTCCACATTACCCGGTGGCTAGATGGAGATACAAGTCTGCAACTTCCTATAATGGGGCAGGGACTCATTCTCTTGCGAGGAATTCTAGTCCAGAGGGAGGATGAAACCCTCTAGCATAACCTAAGCAAGAAGAATGCATTCATTAAGATAGAATGAAAAATTAATACACAATTTAACATTATACCAAGCAAGAGGAAAGGAAGAAACACAGGTTACTTAAGCTGGATCAATGGGTTTAGTTGACTCCTTTGGGGTAATAAGTGACATTTCGACCCAAGTAGACCTAATAGTCGAGAAAAATTCATGACGAAACTATGGAAGTAACAGAGAGAACCTTAGCATTAGCATAGAAAGGAAAAGTAACCACCTGCATGAAACCCTGAAGTCGAAGAACGAAGATGGAAACTTCTAATGAATGACAAGAAAAATGACAAAGATGTTCTGCGAAGAATTACCATAAGGGTTAAGCCCTCAATCTCCACCATTCGATGATGGCGCCTTATGTAGAACAGTGGATGCAGATCCCTTCTTGAGGAGGTGGCCAACGATTGTGATACACTCAGAAGAGCCTAGAAAGTAGGTCTTGCCAACTCTAGGGAGGGTTAGGTTCATATAATTAGAGTAAGGTGAAGTCATAAACCATTAAATCTGAATGTGCCAGATAAAGGGCTTAGAAAACATAACCATGTAAATTAAAATGAAATGCTTATGTAAATTAAAGTGAAATGCAATTGTTATAAATTTCATATGTACAGTTAAACATGTACTTAGCAAATCAAATTCCGTAGAATAATTATGACAGGTGTAATAAACGAGAATCTTACACTCCATTATCACTATTACTTTAGAATATTCTTTTTATCTGAGGTGATTTACTTGATGAATTTAATAAGGGTATGTGACAAGTGGTATCAAAGCGCTCAGGTTGCAAAGTTGAGACCTCTAGAGAATGAATGAATAACAACATTTTTGATGTGCACAAAGAAAGAAAAGCAACCAGCACGACAAGGACTGGATTTACACCACACAGACCTGTGACAGGAACATGACTGACATCTTTTCCATAAGCCAATCCCGAGGTGTGGGTACAGTTGGGGGAGGAGCCGCACAATACTAACACTTCCATTTTGGAAATTGTACAAGAACTAAAGGATGAGATGGCTAGGTTGCAAGAAGATAAGGAAAGGTTGATGCAGGAACAAGGGAAGATCATGAAGAGTTTGTCCGATAGACAAAAGCAATGACAACCAATTCCAAGTCTTGAACACAGAAACATGACTGGCGATCAATGATTCAGAAATGAGAATCTAGAAACAAAAGGCGACGAAGACAATCAAGAGGAAGATTCCGACAATGTATTAGATCATAAAACATAGAAACGGTAGAAAATTGAGTTACAAGGAGAATTTCGGAAAATAAAACCTCCCCTCTTTGATGGTGAACAGGAGGAGGCTGTTGAAGCCTGACTTATCAATATGAAAAATTATTTTTAGTTGTATGAATATGATCACAATCTAAAGGCTTGCTTGGCCATCTATCAGATGCAAGGAAAAGCCACCTTATGGTGGAAGGAGGTGAAAACGGTACATGGAATAAATAAGCAGGAAGTAACTTGGGAAAAATTTCAAAAGTATTTTAAGGAAAAATATTTAACTAAAAGATTTTACGATGAGAATGCGAAAGAGTTTCATGACCTCCGAATGGATCAGTTGTCTATAGACGAATTCATAACGAAATTCACATCCTTGTTGTGATATGTTCCTTACATATGAGAAGAAAAGGCAAAGATGCAAAGATTTATCAACAGTTTGTCGTTGTTCATGAAACAACATCTCAAATTTGACAATCCAAAGACCATGAACAAAGTTATATGAAAGGCTCATCTATGCTATGAGAAAAATAGGCAAAAGGGAGATGGAGAAAAGATATGGACTGATAAAAAGGGAATTATGTTTACCTCTAGTAGCGAAGGAAATAAGATTGTTGTCAACAAAGGACCCCATAAAGGTCAACCAAACATAAATATGAACATAAATCAGCATAGATTCAAATTTCCAAGTGAGTCCAAGAAAAATGAGCAATCTGGTAGAACTAAAGTGGAAACAACGACTAGACCTATAGTACAATGTTGGGGATGTGGAGGACCACGCAATGTCAAAAATTGTCCATACGATAAGGGAACTGATCAAGTTATGCAGATTCACGAATTATCAACTATCGGAGAAGTGGCAACCAACCATGGTGGAATTTGAGTTATATTAGTCCCAAAGTGGTTGAACAATGTTGCTTACAAGTTGTTAAGTTTAAGAATCCTTGGTTAGTACAAGTCGCCACGGGAGCAAAGAGAAGGATGTTGGCTAAGGTCAGCAATTTCCCTCTAAAGCTATTAGGTCAACTTATTATGGCAGACTTGAATGTCATACCTTTAGGATCATATGATGTCCTAATAGGTATGGACTAGTTGGAGAAATGTTAGTCCCTCATTAACTGTAAAGATAAAACTATTAACTACATGGATGAAGAAGGCACAAAGTAGGAAATTCAGGGTATACAAAGACCAATGAAATTAAGACCAGTAACAATGTCTCAATTAGCAAAATGTATTAGAAAAGGATGTCAAATTTATCCAATATAGGTAGGGTATACTAATTCAAGCAAAAATCTATTTCTTTGGAAAATATACCTATGGTACAAAACTTTTCCAAACATATTTCCCTGCACCAAGTTTGTTTCTTTGTTCCTTTGGTATCAAGGCATAAAAGGTGGAACCAAAGACCCTGAGCTGCTTTACCGAAGGAATGTGGCCATACCACATTTCATAAGGAGTCATGTTTATAATAGCATTATATGGAAGTCTATTCTTTACATACATAGCACATAGAACGGCATCGTCCCAAAACAACAATTTTACATTCTCGAAAAACATCATGGAACGTACCATATTTAAGATTTTCTTGTTCATTCTTTCAGCTACTCGATTATGTTTGGAATTATAAGGCATAATAGTTTGATGTTTGATCCCATGTTGGCGAAGATAGTTTTCAAATTCATTTGAAGGGGATTATTTTCCATTATCAGTGCGAATAGAGCTGATATGAGATTGTGCATCATTTTCAATCCATGTATGAAAAAAGTTCTTGAATGTTTGAAAAACATCAGATTTGTTATTCAATAAATAAACCCAACACATTCTAGTCTAGTCATCAATAAATGTCATCATATATCTATTTCCATTTGCATAAAGAACATGCACTGGACCACATAAATATGAATGAATGAGTTCAAGTTTTCTATGTGCTCTAGAATGTGAATAATGAAAATATTGTTTCCTATGCTTTCCTAGAATACAAGCATCACATTGCTTAAGTTTCCTAGGAATTGTAGGTAAACCAGTGACATCATTTTCCTTCAACGAGTGAAGGATGTCATAGTTCAAGTGTCAAAATCTAGCATGCCATAAAGGACTTGATGGAAATGTACCTTCATCATAATGGGAATTGTATGATAAGTTTTGTCAACAAACATAGGTACCATGTAGCTTCAGAAGTCTTTCTTCTTCTATCCCTGTCATGACAAGTGAGTGATCTAATGCTTTTATGACCTCAACCTTTCCATCAAACATATGAATGGAGTGTCCTCACTAGTGGATGTGGGCCAAGGAAAACAAGTTTCTCCTCAGCTCTGGGAGATATAAAACATCATGTAAAAGAAAGTTTTGGAAGACATGTTAGAATATTATATATATTACGGAGCAATGGAACACATAAAATATTGCAGAAATATAAACACACAAAACACACAAAACAAGAGAGACACAGATATACGTGGTTCACCCAGTTTGGGCTACGTCCACCTTGAACAACCAGTCCTTCCTTTCTATTATCCAACAAAATTAAGAGACACAACCTACAGCAAATCCGCTGTAATATCCTCTGTTTTCACTCACAGTCTCACCTCTTTGTTTCTCTCTCTCACAGAATACACATCTATCACCGCCTCAAATACAATACCCTCATACAAAGAGATGGGTTGCCTTCTAGGGCCAAAAACCCTAAACTAAACATAAGTTCTACCGTCAGATCATCCGCCTAATGAACGGCTCAGATTGACTAGAAATTACTATAATTTTACAAGGCAAATTTACATCTGTTTTTAGCTTCGGGGGACCGCTAGCCCCCGGACCCCCCAGCCGGGGGGGATCGGCCCCCCCGGACCCCCGCGGGGGGGACAAGTCTCCCCCGCGCCCCCCCGCGTGGAGGGG
>APFE030270305.1:0-27573 GCA_000404065.3 Pinus taeda
ATTCCTAAAGATGAAGTTGAAGTTTAAGTAGAAGAATGCTCCACATGGATGTTATGTTTCTTCATTGCGGCTTCCAAGGCTTCCATCTTCTTAAAGCATTTAGATTCTAAGTGGCCATCTCGATTACAAAAAGTTACAATGTCTATCAGTCTTCTTCCATTTGTTTTTATTGGTCTTATCATTTTGTTGAAATGATCTTTCATTTTGAGACTGAGTTTGCTTAGGACCCTTGTTTGGTTTAGGACCATTCTTTTTAGGATATGACTTCTTAGGATTCTTTAAATTTGGTTGCTTCTGGGCGGCTAACGCTTTCTTGGAAGAGTTTCCAAGATTAAGAAGACCAAGGTGTAAGAGTTTTTCTTGTTCTCTTATTAAAGAATCACAAAAAGAGTCAAAGGAAGGGGCCTTGTAGTCTTTTCCTTAACAAATGAAAGCTTCCCTTGTAGAATGGAAGGTGCAAACAAATACACAGTAGGCTGGTCCCAACTTAGTAAGTATGGAATAAATAAGGTTACTATCTTCTTTCTTAATCTTAACACCTTCCAAGAGATATCTAAGGGTCTTGAATTTGGACAAGAAATCTTCAATGCAAGAAAAATTATTAGGATCCAATGTAAGCAACTCATTTTCAAGTTGATGGGCTCTAATTTCATTTTTAATCCCAAAAACTTTAGTGATTTGTTCCAATGCTTCATGAGGAGTATCAAGTTCTGCAATATGGAATCTAAGATCAGGAGAAATAGACATCCCTATCAAACCACGTGCTTGATCTTGTCTATTTTCCCATTTTGCAACCTTTCCTTCATCTTTTGGTTTCTTCTCTTCGCCCGTGGCTATTGTGTAGAGACCTTTACTTCTAAGTAAATCTTCCATGTAGGATACCCATTGGAAGTAGTTAGTGTTGTCAAGAATGACTTGGCATGGACTTTCCATTTTAAAAAAACTGAAGCTGAAGATGCTTAAAGTAAGTGTTCCAATGGATAGATCTCGAAAAATTAGGCTGTTTTAAAAAAAACGGCTCTGAAAAAGGCTTCCGGATGAAGAAGTTATGGCTTTTTGAAAAAAAATTGTTGAAGTTGCCAGCAAAGTGCGCGAATGAAAAAAAACGCCCCCAAAAAATGGAGATTTGAACCCAAGACCTCTACTCTCTTAAAATAGCTTTGAACCAATTGAGCTATACAAAAAATTAGAGAGAGAGAGAGAGGGGGGGGGCTTGGGTTGCGTGCTTGCCTTGAGAAAGCTCTTTTTTTCCTACAAAACAAAAACACAAAAACCCAAACACGAATATGCAAAGAAAAACGAACCTTACGGCCAGAAGTTAGCTTTAGCCGAAAACTAAATATTTTTCTCAATGTTTCTGATTTTCCAAGATCACACTAAGGTTCAGGGAAAAGAGCATACGCATGAGAGAAAAAAAACTTCATTTATGTTTCTGATTTGCCCAGATCGCACAGAGTCGCAGGGCAAAGAGCATACACAGAAATGAAAGGTATAGATCCAGTAATAATAAAAAAAAGATTAATAAACAGAAACCGAAATAACCAGAGAGAAAATAATAGTAAACTGCAGATAAACACTATATACCTCCAGATCTTAAAAATGACGCAGATAGGGCTACCGGAAACCTTTTCGCGTGAAACGAAAGGGGTTCCTCACTGGAACAGATGCACCGAACACAACAGAGTAGTCCTCTCGGCCCAAAAGCAGTCAGAAACAGTAGATCTAGGAAACGACAGCCGCATGCAGTTCTACCGGCTTCAAATTTGGATCACCAACGAATGCGGCCCTCAAATAGCTCTAATACCATGTAGGAATTTACAGGGTAAGTTCCTCAGACAGAACACCAAAAGGACACTGCTCACAAACATATCACAGATCAATACACCAGCATTTTGACGTGGTTAAAACCCTCAGAGAGGGAAAAAGTCCACGGCCTGCGCCAACGTGGCTACTACAGGAAATTTATTAATAAAAGAATGAAAAATTACATAAGCTTCTCTCATGCACGGTGAACCTACAAATGACCCTCCATGCGCTTTAAATACAATTCATGGACCAATCGGGTGTCAAGCCATGGATCAAGTGTCGGTAATACCGAGGAGAGAATGAACCATCGGATCACTACATATCGTGACCATCAGATTGTAAGTTACAAAATGTACAACGGTAAAGAAACACACTTTACCTAACTCTATACTAGACCAAGTTGAACTTAACTATTTCCTATGTGTCGGAATATCCTAACATGCCCATTGTTTCTCTACACCAAGAGAACTTCTCAGAGCTCACAGATTTTTTCAATGCATCTACAGTATTCTTCAAAGTGTCCATCTTTATCAGCAACACCTTTTTGTCTTCTATCATGTCCCTCAAAAAGTGATACTGAACATCAATGCGCTTTGCCTTTGAATGATATGCATGGTTCTTTGCCAAGAAATTTGCACTTTGGCTGTCACAGTCTATCCTTATAGCTTCCTGCACTAACCCCATACTTGAACACAATCTCTGCAACCAAACAACTTCCTTGCTTGCATGAGTGGCTGCCATGTATTCTGCCTCTGTAGTTGATAATGCCATTACAGATTGTTTCTTACTCATCCAACTGAATACACCTCCAAATAGGTTAAACACATACCCACTTATAGATCTTCTCTGATCCAGATCTCCGCCAAGTCTGCATCAACAAAGCCACGGATATCCAAAACTCTGTCCAATCCTGGTCTTCCTTGGTAGCACAAACTATAATCACTAGTGCCATGCAAATACTTGAAAACCTGCTTCACTATTGTCCAATGCTCCTTCCCTGGTTTTGACATAAACCTGCTCAATATTCCCACTGCATGTGTAATGTCTAGTGTAGTATAGACCATTGCATACATCAGGCTACCGACTGCACTTGCATATGGAACATAGGACATATCCTCTTCCTCTTATTGTGTCTTGGGACACTATTCAGTAGATAACTTTACACCTATAGGAATAGGAACCTTCACCGATTTACTATCCTGCATATTAAACCTCTGTAGTATTGTCTCAACATACTTCCTCTGGTTTAACGAGAGCTTCCTCTTTGCCCAATCTCTTTTATTTCCATGCCCAAAATATAGTTTGCAGCACCGAGATCTTTCATGTCGAATTTGGAGGACAATTGGGTCTTCAAATCCTGGATAATTTCTTTGTCATTTCCAACCAGCAACATATCATCCACATACAAGACCAGATAAAATAACACGGTCACCAATTAATTTAAAATACACACAGTGATCTGCTTTGCTTCTGGTGAAGCCAAGTCCCCGTATAAATGTATCAAATTTCTGATACCACATCCTTAGTGACTGTTTTAACCCATACAAAGACTTCTTTAACTTGCATACCAATTCTTTCTTATCCTTCACTACAAAGCTTTCAGGTTGCTTCATGTAGATTTTCTCTTCCAGATCCCCATGAAGAAATGTTGTCTTCACATCCATCTATTCTACCTCAAAATCAAAAGTAGCAGCAACATATAAAAGTAATATAATAGAAGTTACCTTGGCAACAAGAGAAAAAATATCACCAAAATCAATTCCTGACACCTCGGAATAACCTTTTGGTACCAACCGAGCTTTGTATTTCTCCACTTTTCCTTATGCAATTGTCTTCTTTTTGAACACCCATTTGCTGCCAATGGGTTTCCTTCCAGCTGACAACTCCACCAGATCCCAAGCCTCATTTCTGTGCAAAGATGCCATTTGATCAACCATGGCCTCCTTCCAGAGTTTTCCATCCTCTGAATCCATTGCTTCCTTCACAGTTTTGGGACCATCATCAGTAACAGACAAAGCAAAATATTGACAAAAAGCAGATGGACTATACGTTTCAGGCTGCCTTCTTTCTTGAACTAATCTTCTCACAGTTGGAGTTTGTGGCTCTTCATCTTTTGATTCCTCCTTTGCTGTAGAGTCTGATTCTTCCTCCTTTAGCTCAAACTCTATCCTCTCATGTTCCTTTGGTTGAACTTCATGTTTAATAACATCTTTCACCTCTCTGAACACCACATCTTGGTTGTACACAACCTTCCTTGTTGTTGGGTTCCAAATCTTATAACCCTTTAAACCATCCTTATACCTAATAAAGATGCAATTCTCAAATTTACTATCCAACTTGGTTCATTTCTCCTTTGGAACATGTACATATGCATCACATCCAAATACCCTCAGATGTGAAAGAGAGGTTTTCTTACCAGTCCATACCTCTTGTGGAGTTTTATACTCCAACGTTGATGAAGGTGATCTGTTGACCAGGTAAGATGCAATATCCACTGCCTTTGCCCAGAATTCCTATCCTAACCTGACACCACTGACCATGTTTCTTGCCCTTTCCATCAACATCTTGTTCATTATTTTTGCAACTCCATTTTGCTGAGGTGTATATGGAGTAGTCTTCTACTATGCTATATCACACTTCTTACAGAATTCTTCAAATTCCTTACTGCAAAACTCTCCACCATTATCTATCCTCAGCACCTTTATCTTCTTCTCTATTTGATTTTCCACGAGAGCCTTAAATTCTTTAAACTTGTCAAAGAATTTAGATTTCTTCTTAAGGAAATATATCCATGTATTCCTTGACAAGTCATCTATAAATGATACATAGTACACAAACTTATCCAGTGATTGAACCTTCACAGGTCCAAACACATCATTGTGCACAAGCTATAATATTTGTTTCACCCTCTTACTACCAAAGGGAAAACTCACCTGATTCTGCTTCCCATATACACAATTTTCACAGAAATCAAAATCCAGAGAGCTATTACTCATACCTTCTACCATACCTTTACCATGAAGTATTTGAAGGCCCTTCTCTCCAATATGTCCAAGCCTTTGATGCGACAACATGGTCTTCTCTCCAGAGACCACTAGATTTTCTACTCCACTTTCAGGAACCACATAACTATTGCACCCATCAAAAATTGTGCTACCTTGTAGCTTGTACAAAGTTCCAATCCAAACTCCCTGCATCAATACCAATGCTCCCCGAACCATCTTGTAGGTATCCTTCTCGAAGACTATTTTTAGACCTACATCATCCAACTTGCTTATAGAAATTAGATTTCTAGCCAATGCAGGAATATGCAAAACACCTAAAAGTGTTCTAACCCTTCCACCGTGCAACTTCAACTTTAATTTTCCGTGACCAATGATTCTAGCCTTCCTATCATCCCCTAAGAAGACATCACCACCATCGTATTTCTCATACTCGCAGAACCACTCTCTATGGGGAGTGAAGTGAAAGGATGCATCTAAGTAAGTCAACCATGCCTCATGATCTACATGTGTACTTGAAGAAGCCAAGTACACATCCCCACCTTCATCTGAGGTGGTTTTCACCTCTGCAGAAGGAGCATCATCAAATACCTTTCCTTTATTAGGAGCTTTAGATTTACAGTCCCTTTTGTAGTGTCCTTCCTTTCCGCATTTCCAGCACTCCACCTTTACAGGTTTTCTTGGAGATTTAGATCTCCCTCTAGATTTAGATCTCCCACTTGATGACTTATTTTTGTTTTTGTTCTGGGACTGTCCTCGTACATACAAGGCATCACCATTCTGGATCTCCATATTTTTCCATCTCATATCCTCCATCAGCAAGGCTGAGACTATTTCATCAAACTGCAAGGCAGTTGCATTGCTACCTATTGCAATAACCAAACTATCCCACGAATCTGGTAGAGAACACAACAAACTAATGCACTTATCTTCATTTGAAATTTTAATATAAACAAATGCTAACTAACTTACCATAGCATTGAATGCGTTTAGATGCTCTATCACTGAGTCTCCATCTTTCATCCTCAGGTTATCCAACGTTTTCCGTAGGAATAGTTTATTCACCAGAGACTTAGATTGGTACAAAGTCCCTAACTTGTCCCACAAAGCCTTCATCGTAGCTTCCCCTGATACATTCAGCAATACTAAATCTGAGACACACAATCGTATTATGCTCTTTGCCTTTTGATCCAACTTCTTCCATTCTTCATTGAAGACTCTTGTTGGTTTAGTACCCAGATCTACCGCGATCCATTGATCTTTATCTACCAACAGATCCTCCATCTTGAGTTTCCACAACTCAAAACGTTGACCATTAGATTTCTCGATCTCTATATTTCCACTGGTCGCCAGCTTTTACCACCAGAATCGATCTCGCAGATCTCCTACTGAACAAGGTCTACCACATGCTCGAGCAAAACCCCTCAGCAACAAAGGCGTTCCCTTGAACCCAAAACAACTCTCATACCAAATGTAGGTTTTAACTTCGTACAGAAATTACCTGGATATGAATTCTAAAACACATAAAATAAGCATTGCGAGAGCATAACATATAAAACACATATACACAGAGATTTTCCCCCGGATCCCAAAACCAAGACTGCCAGCTTGATTTTTCATTATTATCCTTTCAATGTTATAATACATATTTATACATGCTGAAGAATCCAATAACATGGACTGAAAAACCATCACGTGCAATACCATGGACCAAAAACCATTGCGTCCAAAAAAACATGTGCGAGAATCATGCAGAAAACCATAGATGGGTCTGCCCAACCTAACATAGGGTCCAAAATCAAAATTTTCTGAGGCGCTGCCTTGGACCCCATAAAGTGGGGTTACGGGTACACCTCAAACCCCCTGTGATCCCCCCCCCCCCCTACACAATCAACGCAACGAAGGGGGGGCTCCACCCCCCCTCTAACCCCCCAGTTAACTATGTGGGCTAGTCGTGGAAAGAATATAACACAACCCAACAATCTCTGCATTGATAAATTAGATTTGCAAGTCTCATTTACTTCTTGTAGCTAGCCATTCATATGTGTTTATGTATGTAATATTCTGGTACAGTCAGTATTCTCCATCTATTTATTGAGTCTATAAACTATCGAGCATTAGTGGTCTAAAGCCTTGTGTTGTTGAGGGTGTTCATACATGTCTTGAGTGAGAATAGAGTTGAAATGGTTATTTGACTTGATCCAAACCATCATCCATTCCAATAGTTCCAAGAACAATATTGAATATTATATGTTATAAGGCATCTTTGAGTTGCAACCTAGGAGAGTTTCCTAGAGTGATAACATAATTGGCTCCGTTGTCAGGGAGAGGAAATTGAAGCTCAGCTTCCCTGGGAAGCGACATAGATCCAGCTTTGATGATAGACAAAGTTTGGGCACTTTTTTGGTTGTAATCATCTATCTGGTGACTCTACTAGAGGCTGAACCTCTTGGTGACTCCACTTCATAGTTCTAGCTCAGTTTGTGAGGCATACTCGGAGAAATCCTCAAAAGCTACAAGCTGACCCAATACCTAAGCATGAAAAAATCATCAAAGAGAGGAAGGTATTGCAGAAAGAAGCATCAGGTTCGGGTAAACCTAAAAAATCTCCTATATCTCTTCAAGAAGGGCTTGTAATGGAAAAATACATGTTGAGAGTATAGCATCTAATACTAGTAGTGAAGAAAAATTTTCAGAGATTCATAAAACTCCTTATTCTTCATGTTCTCTTTTTGTTGTAAGCCCAAAGGAAACCTCACCTCCTATCCATCATACTCCTTTAGTCTTATTAGTCACTCCTCAACCCTTTATCATTCAGACTGCTAGTACTCTTTTAGCCACCACAACTATGGCAGGTCCACAAGCACCCACCAAATAGAAAGAATCATAGCTGCTAGGTATGGACCTCTAATACTACCTGCTCCTTTGAATGCTATGCCTACTGGAGAATATCAGAAGTATATGCCTAAGTTCATTGGAACTGAAGGTGTTACAATTGAAGAACATCTTAAGTCATTCTATAGCTATGCTGATAACGTAGATATTAGTGAAGATAATGTTTGGATGAGAGTCTTTGTCCAAGGCCTAGATGGAGAGGATAGAAAATAGTTCAGAGAACTAACCCCAAGATCTATAACAGATATTGAGGCTTTAGATGATGCATTTCTAAATAATTGGGGGGATAAGAAGGATTTCCTTTACTATCATACCGAGTTTGGGAGCTTAAAGAGGGAAAATGGTGAGCTGCTTTCTGATTTTAATAAGAGATCTAACCGCATGTACAACAAGATACTAGCTGAAGTAAAACCCACCACTACCTCTGCTAGACTCATCTATGCTAGTGCCTTTGGTTCTGACTTCTGTTTACTATTGAGGGAGAGCCAATGTGCTTCTTTGGCTGATATGTCAGATGCAGCCCTGGAAGTAGAATCAAACATCATAGTTCCAGAAAAGCTCAAAGGTAATGTTGATAGAAGGAGACAGAGGGGCGATCCTTCATCATCTTCATATCCCAAGATCGATTGGCCAAGATGATAGAGTCATTAGCCTCTAAAGTTTCCAAATTAAAGGTTTAGCAGCACTCTGGGAAAGGAAGGGCTTGTTGGAAATACTGAGAGGGGGGGGGTGAATCAGTATTTCTTTTTCCCACTATTGTTTTACCAGTTAAAACATATATATTCAGAACACAAGATGAACAAAAAGAATAAATGCTTTTGTTAATATAAACTGTGCAGTAAAATAGATAAAATATATAGATGGTTACAATCAGTTGCCAAGCTCCAACTTAGACTTTGGTGAGGCTCCAACCTCCAGAGCACCAACTCTATTTCTCCAAGACACCAATCTTGGACTTAGGAGAACAAACTCCCAAGGACTTCAATCTTTCCTATTTATGAGGCATCAACCCCAAGGACTCCAATCCTACTTACTTCTGAGGAACCACCCCAAGAACTCAAATCCTTCTCACTTTTGAGGCACCGGCCCGAAGGACTCCAATCCAATCTTGTCAAGACACTTTTGGTAATAATATTCTACTCTCAGAACTCTTCTCTACTGAGTTCTGTCTATTTACAGCTTCACTGTAGTCTCCATGCTACAGCATCAATGACAAAAAATCTTCTTATGGAAAAGTATTTACAACTCTCCATACTGTCCACACAGAATCTCCAATAGTCTTTGTGCTCTCTGATAATGTCTTCACATAGCTTTAGTCAGTCTACTGTTAGCTGCACTAAACTCTGTATAAAGAACAACTTTTTGTTCAAGCTTATGTTCTCATTGTCACAGTGAATGCTTCAGCATGACTGTTTCTCTGCTAGTTGTTTCTCCTCTTCGACTGCCTACTGTCCTGTTGATCCTTCATCCCTCTTTCCTCCAGCGTATTTCAGCAACTTTCAGCAGCTGCAGCAGCCTTCACCAATGTTCACTAGCAACTTCATACAATGCTTAACCACCTCTACTGCATTTGCTACCATACATTCTGGTTCTTCACAACACCAACTGCTACAACAACAATAGCAGCAACAGCAACAACTGCAGCAACTGCAGCAACAACAACAACAACAACAACAACAACAACAACAACAACAGCAACAACAACAACAGCAGCAACAACAAAACTACAACATCAACAACAACAACAATTGTAGCAACAGCAACAACTGTAGCAACAGCAACAGTAGCAACAGCAGCAGCAACAGCAACTGCAACAACAACAGCAGCAATAGTAACAACTACAGCAACAACAACAACTGCAGTAACTGCAGCAACAACAACAACAGCAACAACAGTAACAGCAACAACTGCAACAGCAACAACAACAACAACAACTGTAGCAACAACAATAGCAGCAACAACAATAACAACAGTAGCCTATTTTACTATTTTATACATTCTCATGCCTTTGTCCATTCATTTCTGCTTACTTAATGGCTCTTTGGCTTCCTCCTCGCTCACTTGAGCTTCGACTTCCTCAACACTCACTTGACCTTCTGGCTTCCCTCCTCCATTCGCTTTAGCTTCCTCATGTTTACCTTCGATTGATGGTGTCACGAAAATATAATGGCGTTGCGGAGGTGTTTCAGCAACGCTGAAATATAATTTTGTCATGGAGGTGTTTTAGCAACGCCAAAATATAATTTCGTCACAGAGGTGTTTCAGCACGCCGAAATTGGTGTTTCAGCAACGCTGAAAGTGGTGTTTCAGAAACAGAGAAATTTATGTTTCAGCGACTTTTCTCCAACTTTTTCAATAGTGTTCAACAGTTGTTAAAGCATGCATACATGGGTTTTACAAGCCCGATAACGTAACCTGATCATACAATATAAACTCTACCTTTTTCACTCCATCAATGTATTTGCATATGAGTCTAAGTCTTCCGCCTCCGATAGCTCTGTTTGCATTAAATGCATATATAGGTCTTTGCCGCCATATGCATGTTTATGCCATGGATAGTGTTAAAGCACTCTGTGTGCTCCACTTGGCTCCTCTAGCTCCATCTTCTTCCTCTATGGCTCCGATGGTGGTGCTTCGTGCTCTGTTAGCTCCTCTCATCTCCATCTACTCCTCTGGTGACTCTGTTTGCTCCTGTTTGCTCTGATGGCTCTCTGTGTCCTTTGTTTACTGTTAAACACATCCATTGCTCCTTTGATGGCTCCTGATGACTCTGATATGCCTCCTTGCTATATGGTTCCTCCTGGAGCTCCTCTTAGTCCAATGTGGCTCCTCTGGCTTGGCAGTGTCTTTCAAAGACCTCCTTGCATATATGAATGCCTCTCTTGCTCTAATATCCTATAATATGCTTTGATATGCCTCCTTAGGTAACTCCTCTTTGCTTATGGCTTGGCTATCCTGATGGCCTTGCTCCTATCTCTTCATAAATCTGCTCTGCATCCCCTTGGCTTCATGTCATCCTCTAGTATCTAGAATATTACCATATTGACATGAATGACAACCTAGGTCAACAATATCCCCCTTTATTATTGATGGCAATATTCTTCTTCTCTCCCCCTTTGACATCAATGGCAAAGGAGTGCTCTGGGACTCCCCCTATCAAACTGCTTCTATTCTTCCTGAATGGTAGATCTTAATGGGTCTGTGACTCCCCCTGTCATAGTGCTCTTCTTCTTTTTACTCAAGATAGAAGGATTGATATTTTATCATCAATTTGCACATTATTCCCTCTTCATGTCTTAGAATTGCTTTATCATGGCTTCAACAATGCTTAAGAATGCTCTACTTTAATGCTTTCATTTAGATTGCAAACGGCCATACACTAAGTGTCCAAGTCTAGGCTTTCATGCTTCAATCCATATTAATGTCTCCACAGGTAATATTGTTGTCCTTTCATAGTCTGAATCAAGAGGAGATGCCCCTGAGATTTTATTTCTTGCTATCTTTCTTCATATCTGAGTTCCTTTGTGTCTTTGTGCTTCTTCTTAAGTCACTACCATCTAGTATTCAATTATCATTGCA
This sequence comes from Pinus taeda, assembly GCA_000404065.3. Taxonomy (NCBI): domain Eukaryota; kingdom Viridiplantae; phylum Streptophyta; class Pinopsida; order Pinales; family Pinaceae; genus Pinus; species Pinus taeda. Next base: position 11,283 of record APFE030270305.1, read on the forward strand.
TTTGGACAAAAATGTGAGGGGTTGTGCCTTATTGTTGCTATATTTCTTAAGTGATCTATATCAGCTTAAGTTATGCTTGACTGCACAACATTCTCCTTCCTTGATTTGATTTGTGGAAAACCTGTGATCATTTATGAAACCAACGTTTCGGACTACCTTGGTGAGTCCATCATCAGGGCAATGAGATAGTTTTTGAGAAGAGAATGAATTTCAGAGCTTTATTAATAGTTGAAAATTTTTATTACAGTTATTGTTATTATACTTGGTCGGCTTAATTAATAATTGAGTATTTATTTGAATGGATTTTAATTGCTTAATTATTTATGATTATTATATTTATTTTAATTTTTAATATTTTAATAATTTTATTTAATGATATTTGATATATTTGTTTCTGAATTTATAAGTATTATAGATTTATTTATTTATTTTTATACATATGTGTGTTTTATTAATAAGAATATTATTGATATTGATTATTATTAATATTGATTATTATTAATATTTTTAATTTTTATGTATATTATTTTATTATATTATTTATTTAATGTTATATATTATTTATTTATTTACTTATTATATTTAATTTTATTTTAATTTTAAATAATATTTATATGTTTATATGTTCTTGATTTATATTTATTGTTATGCTAATGTTACTATTAACAAAATTATTGGATTACTTAATTATTATTTGGATTGATATAATTAATCATTTTTAATTATATTATTTAGTTGGTTTTAAGGTTTAATGTTTTTTAATATATGTTATTATTCTATTAGTTATTATAATATATGTATATGAGTTTATGTATTTCTTTTATTTAATTAATTGGTTAAGAAAAATGTTATTTATTATTTGTTATTAATTATATTGATGTTATGATTGTATTAGATATTATGCTGTGCTTATGATTTTGGGTAAGACTATTTGAGGTTAGTTATGTTTAGATTGCTATAAATATAATTTAATTCATGTTAACTAATAATATTATTATGATGCTTTATTTGATTATTATTATATAATGTAGATATGTGTTAATGTTTGTTTATTTATTATATTATAGTTTTGTTAAGTTTATTTTTAATTTTTAATTTTTTTTTTTTTTAATTTTTAATTTTTTTTTAAATTTTTTTGGAAGGGTAAGATTGATTGATTAGGGATTGTTTGTTTTATTTATTAGGGGCTTCCATGTGTTACTTAGCTTAAGGCCATCATCTTTATTCATGTTATTAGAGGTTTTTTCGATTTCTATAGCTTCCTTCACCCTTCTTTTTAAGTAGTGGTCTTCCTTATGAATTAATTTTGCCTCTTCTATGCATATATAGTGTGTGGATGAGCATGCATGCTCAGCTAGACCAGATTTTTCTGATCTATTTTTTGAAATATCATTAATATGCTCTCTTAACCTAATGCCGAAAGATCTTCCTGTTTCTATTGGCCATATTTTCCTTGTGTTCTTGTACATATCTCTGCAGATTCAGATATCCAATCTGTGACTGTCTTTTAAATACAATTGCTGATCTGCATCTTTTGCAATGCTTCAGTTTGTTATATGCTGCCGGTTGCTCTTACTTCAGACTCCATTCCAGATGTATCTGTTTGTTTGAAGACTGCCTCTATCAGTGTCTAGAATTTATCTTTTCTCACATTTAATTCCTGAGTTAATACATAAACTTCTATGATAACAACACCATGGTTGTTTTCCCTATTTCTTTAACAATAGTCCAAAGAATGGTTACAGGATCATATTCTTCAACTGGAGTACCCCTGAGAAATTATCTTTATCAAAGAATGGCTGTTAATATAGTTCAGCAAGGATTTCATCAGGACCCTTTTCACTAATAGCTTTTGCAATAGTGATCAAGACTTACAGGCTCCCCCTAACTGTATGCATCATCTCCTTTTGCAGAGTCTTCTCATAAAATGCTTAGATTGTCAAAATTTAGGCCAATGACATATGCTATTGGTTGGAGAGTCAAGGGACTTTCGGATTGTATTTCTTTTCTTCTCCATACTTGTGTAACTTTCTTCTTTTGCATGGTTCTATCTTGTGTAAGAGCCCACGTTAAGTTACAATCACGTGCCATATGACCAATGTTATGACACTTGAAGCATTCTACATTGTTCATGAATAAGAATTCATGATTTCTTCCTGCAAAATTGTTTCTTGGAGGTTGTCGGAGACTACAACATCTATCTCTATAGAGTGGTTAGGCACCATAACATTTATCTTTATGATATGCTTTACAGTCTTTTGCCATGTGACCAAAGTTTGTACAAGAATAACAATAACCAAAAAATAAACTTTGGTACCTGGGAGATGGAGGTTTCCTTGATGTACTTCTGAAACCTTTTTGCCTTGATATCCTTTGATGATAACCATTGCCTCTTTCACTGTTGACATCATCTACATTTCTTCTTGGAGGAGGATTTTTTGTATTGCAGCCTTGATTTTTTGCCTTAACTTTGCTGGAGCTGGGAGCATCACAATTTCTTTCTGGCTTCTTCACATCTCTTTTGTTTAAAGCATTTTCATTCTTGTTTGAGGATTCACCTACATATCCAAGACCTAATTTATCAGATGGACATCTGTGATAGCTGAGCATGTCATCCAAGGCTTGAGAGCTCTTCAGGATTTTGTTCGTCCCTTCAACCTTTTTTTTGAGGAGGACAATCTCTTCTTCCAATCTTTCACACTCATTATTCTTCTTTGCAAGTTGTTCCTCAGTTTCTTCCTTGCTACGAGTAGCTTCAGCTGCTATTATTTTAAGGGAGATGATATCTAACTTCATTTTGAAGATTTCTTCCTTCTTTGCTTGACTGCTCTCCATTCTCTTCTCAGCTCCTTGTGCCTGCTTCCTAGCTTCTTGTAATTAAGACTTAAGGGAGGAGACCTCTACCTTGTACTGACTAATCTCTTCTTCAAGTTTGTTCAAGCTCTTGTGCCTTTGTTCAAGTTGGCTTGACAAGATATCTTCCTACTTCTTTGCTTTATCCAATTGATTTGTCATGGATATGGCTTCTTCATGATGCTTTCTTTTGCTTTGATGAAATTCCTTCTTAATATTTGCAAGCTCTTCATCCCTTTCTTGTACTTGAATCTTGATGAGGTCAACTTTCTTCCTTGTTTTATCTTGGTCACCAACTGGATCTATCTTCTTAAGTTCCTCATTTTCCTTTTTCAAATTGTTAATCACTTCCATGGCAGTCATAAGTTGAGCAAGAAGTTCTTCTACAAAGTATTTTTCATTCTCTTCATCTTCTAACTCTGTTTTACCCTTGATGTCATCATTCTCATTTTCAGCTTCTATGATGGGTTCAGGATCTCCTTCTTGATTGATGGTCATGGTCAGTGTTCCTTTTGAGTTAAGGTCATGAAGTTTGTCCCATATATCCTTTACTAATGAATATTTTCCTAGTTTGTTCCTTACATAATCAAGTAGCCCATTCAAGATTGCCTTTGTTGCTTTTGCATTGTACTCCTTGGATTCTCTATCCATCCTGCTATCATCAATCACTGATTTCTAGATTTCAATCCCTTGAGTCTGTAAGAAATTTGTCATTCTTACTTCCCATATATTAAAGTTCCCATTGAGCCTTGGAGCCTCATCAAATTGATTGTCTTCTATTTTAGTAGTAGAGGGAGACACATCCTTAGGAGGATTGGAGACTTTCTTCCTTGACCTCGCCATTTGTGTTCTAAATGTCAACCTTCAAGTTGTTAAGCTTTGAATGAAGGTACCTTATCTGATACCAATTGTTGGAAATACTAGCGGGGGGGGGGCGGATTAGTATTTTTTTTTCCCACTATTGTTTTACCAGTTAAAACATATATATTCAGAACACAATATGAACAACAAGAATAAATGCTTGTTTTAATATAAACTGTGCAGTAAAATAGATATAATATATAGATGGTTACAATCAGTTGCCAAGCTCCAACTTGGACTTTAGTGAGGCTCCAACCTCCAGAGCACCAACTCTATTTCACCAAGACACCAATATTGGACTTAGGAGAACAAACTCCCAAGGACTTCAATCCTTCCTATTTCTGAGGCATCAACCCCAAGGACTCTAATCCTACTTACTTCTGAGACACCACCCCAAGAAATCCAATCCTTCTCACTTCTGAGGCACCAGCCCCAAGGAATCCAATCCAATCTTGTCAAGACACTTTTGGTAATAATATTCTGCTCTCAGAACTCTTCTCTACTGAGTTCTGTCTGTTTACAGCTTCACTGTAGTCTCCATGCTATAGCATCAATGACAACCAATCTTCTTATGGAAAAGAATTTACAACTCTCCATACTATCCACACAGAATCTCCAATAGTCTTTGTGCTCTCTGATAATGTCTTCACACAGCTTTAGTCAGTCTACTATTAGCTGCAGTAAACTCTGTATAAAGAACAACTTTCTGTTCAAGCTTACGTTCTCATTGTCACAGTGAATGCTTCAGCATGACTGTTTCTCTGCTAGTTGTTTCTCTTCTTCGACTACCTACTATCCTGTTGGTTCTTCATCCCTCTTTCTATTCTGCTGCACCCTCTTTCTATTCTATTGGACCCTCACATGACCTCTATTTCCTCCAGCGTATTTTAGCAACTTTCAGCAGCTGCAACAGCCTTCACCAACGTTCACCAGCAACTTCATACAATGCTTAACCACCTCTACTGTATTTGCTACCATACATTTTGGTTCTTCACAACACCAACCACTACAACAGCAACAACAACAGCAACAACAACAACAACTGCAGCAACAACAACAACAACAACAACAGCAGCAACAACAACTGTAGCAACAACAGCAACAACAGCAACTGCAGCAACAACAACAACAGCAATAGCAGCAACAACAAAAACTACAACAGTAGCAACAACAACAACTGTAGCAACAACAACAACAGCAATAGCAGCAACTGCAACAACAGCAACAACAACAACAACAACAACAACAGTAGCAATAACAACAATTGCAGCAACAACATCAACAGCAACAACTGTAGCAACTGCAGCAATAGCAACAACAACAACAACAGCAACAGAAATAACTGCAACAGCAGCAACAACAACAACTGTAGCAACAACAACAGCAACATCAGCCTGTTTTTACTATTTTATACATTCTCATGCCTTTGTCCATTCGTTTCCACTTACTCAATGGCTCTTTAGCTTCCTCCTCGCTCGCTTGGGCTTCGACTTCCTCAACACTTGCTTGACCTTCTGGCTTCCCTCCTCCATTTGCTTTAGCTTCCTCATGTTTACCTTCGATTGATGGTGTCACGAAAATATAATGTCATCACGAAGGTGTTTCAGCAACGTCGAAATATAATTTCGTCGCGGAGGTGTTTCAGCAATGCCAAAATATAATTTCATCACGTTGGTGTTTCAGCAGAGCCGAAATTGGTGTTTCAGCAACGCCGAAATTAGTGTTTCAGCAACGCTGAAAGTGGTGTTTCAACAGCAGAGAAATTTATGTTTCAGCAACTTTTCTCCAACTTTTTCAACAGTGTTCAACAGTTGTTAAAGCATGCATACATGGGTTTTACAAGCCCGATAACGTAACCTGATCATACAATATAAACTCTACCTTTTTCACTCCATCAGTGTATTTTCATATGAGTCTAAGTCTTCCGCCTCCAATAGCTCTGTTTGCGTTAAATGCATATACAAGTCTTTGCCGCCATATGAATGTTTATTCCATGGATAGTGTTAAAGCACTTTGTGTGCTCCACTTGGCTCCTCTTGGCTCCTCTAGCTCTGTCTGCTTCCTCTATGGCTCTGATGGTGGTGCTTCGTGCTCTGTTAGCTCCTCTCATCTCCAGCTGCTCCTCTGGTGACTCTGTCTGCTCCTGTTTGCTCTGATGGCTCTCTGCGTCCTCTGTTTACTGTTAAACACATCCATTGCTCCTTCGATGGCTCCTGATGACTCTGATATGCCTCCTTGCTATATGGTTCCTCCCACAGCACCTCTTAGTCTAATGTGGCTCCTCTAGCTTGGCAGCGTCTTTCAAAGACCTCCTTGCATAGTGCCTCTCTTGCTCTGATATCCTATAATATCCTTTGATATGCCTCCTTAGGTAACTCCTCTTTGCGTATGGCTTGGCTATCCTGATGGCCTTGCTCCTATCTCTTCATAAATATGTTCTACATCCCCTTGGCTTCATGTCATCCTCTAGTATCCAAAATATAGCCATATTGACATCAATGACAACCTAGGTCAACAGGGCTTCGAATACCTATGCTCCTCCAAATCCAAATCCATATAGAAGAGAAAATGAGCATTTGTAGATTTTGCAAAGAAACAAAGATGCCAATGAAGACCAAAGGGTGAAGACCCCTTTTCAAAATGTAGTCATGGAAGAAGAGCAGTTTGAGGAAGATGATGATATTCATTGTATGGAAGACAAATGTAGTGCCACTTTTTTAACCAAAGCTGCCTATGAGAATTCATTATTCAATGACCAGATCAGCCAAGAGTGGGACAGTGCAGCTATTCTACAAACTGTAGATCAACACAAATATAATCTGAGGTCAAAAATGAATAATGCCAAGGAGACTCTTGTTCATAAATTTTTTGTCCCTGCAGAACAACAAGCTATAAAGAAAAATAAACCAGCAATTGATCCTATCATCCTCAAAGCTCAAGCCATAGAGGTAAGAGGCCTTGACAAGTCCCCTTCTTCTTTCAGTTTTCAATTAGAAATTCAGAAGCTAAGAATACTTATGCCTCTGATTGAACTAGTGAAGAATGAGTCCTTCAAGAAATCTATCCTTGAGGCTCTTGAGCCTAATGCCATCCAAGCTTTCACTGACTATGTAAATCTGCAAGATGACCAACCATGTATTATTCTCAACCCAATGATTGAAAATTGTGAAGACAACTCCCCATCATTCTATGTCTCTCTCACTATTCATGATAAAATCATTCATAATTGCCTTTAGGACACTAGAGCCAGCCATAATCCAATGCCCAAGGCTATAATGGATAAGCTCGATCTTGACATTGCCAAGACTTATAAGTTGGCCTCTATGCATCTTAAAAAACCAGTTTTCCAGATCATAGAGGAAGAAGGCCCACATATTTTGGACATGTTATTTGATGGGGCTTGCTATAAGGAAGCTGCAGGAATAGGTGAAGTCCTGGTGTCCCCCACACAAGAATGCATTGATTCATCTTTTATATTAACTTTTCAGGTCACAAATGACACAACAGAGTATGAAGCAGACCTTATCATTCAACAGGTGTACAAAACCTTCCAAGCAAAACATCCAAGGCTGAAAGCATATAGAGATGAGGTGAAATATAGACCATCTCTACCTGATAATGTCAAATGCTGGAAAGTTTTTGAAGTAGATGATCAAATCAATATGCTTTTGCAAGTCTTTGTTGACTTTTTTGATATACACATTGACCAAGAGAAAGAAACCTTTGATAGAAAGGTAAAAAGGGTCAATTTTCAGTTTGGTGACTGTTTTCTCAAAAGGGTTACATTAAAGGAAGGAGGAGATGTTTTTGATGGCCCAGTCAATGGGCTGTTCTTCAAAATTTATTTTAGTTAAGGCTTTTAAGCCTTGGTATTGTAAATATGTTGTTTTTAAGTTTTTATTTCATGCTAAATAGACTCCATGCCCAATGCAACACTAGGAGGAAGATTTGATCTTGTTTTTTACAGGAAAGGCATTGTTCTATAGTTCTTGAAACCTCACAAGGAGGATTTCATCCCCAGAAGGAGCCAGTGTTAGCTTTGTTGGCATTTGGCCCAAAAATGGACCCAAAACACTCCCAAAGTCTCCAAAGTTTGCTTAAAAGCATGCAAATGGATCCAAATATACTCCAAAGCACTCCCTAAGTCTTCAAAAGTGCTTGATATCATCCAAAGATCGAAGCAAGTGAGGGAGGAGAGACCTTATAAGGGCGGAAATGCATTATCGGGAGGCTAAAACACTTAAAATAATGAAAAACCATGTATCACGTCCTTAAAACTGAGAAGGCACTTTAGTCGTTAGATCTAGACGATCAACGGCCCAGATCTAAGTGGTAAATCACATTGGCAAATATGATCAACACAGGAGGGCAGTGGCAATCGGCACAAGACACCGCCGATTAGTGATCGCCGATGATCGGATCGGTCACTATTGGTGGGTCGCATCAGCAGGAGATATCGGTGATTACAATACAAAATGAGCGATTGTGATTAGCAATTAAACATGGACCATCAATCGTGTGCGCAGATCGAAAACCCACATTACATCGCCGATCGCTATCGGCGGAAACCTTAAGGGGCGGGGCCTTTACATGTATATGTGTGTAACCCGATTTGCGGACCCAACGGTATTATAGACAATATTTCATAACATTTGAGGTTTGCAAGTAAGCCATGGTTTTAATGCATTTTCCATATATTTCATTATATAATGAAATACAAAGGGAAACAGGGCAGTGCCGATTGCAATGAGTCCCGGACCTGAAAGGGTCCGAGAAGTGAAATATATATTATTTGAAGTCCTCTGAAGGAAATTTTCCTATATTTTCAGTATTTTTCAAGCATATTTTGAAATACAAAGGAACAAAGGGACTAGGCCACTTGCCATGGGCGACAACGACCCGAAGGGCAGACCTGATAAAGGAATAAATCATTTTTGAGGATTTTTGAAGTCCGAAAAGGATAGAGAGGGGCATGATTTCTCAGTGTTGCTATGTTTTCTGTTTAAAATAGAAACATTCATTATTTTCAATAGAGGTCCACAATATAGCAACGTTGTTCTATTTTAATAGAAAGCATGCATTGTTAAACCTTTGAAAGGGCCATAGCACATGCAGCTCCTCCCCAAATCGACAAAGAGGTTGAGAAGCATCAACAGCCTAGCACAACTCATCAAAACCAACATCATGGGGCATCTCTGGCATGAGAGAGCTCCTAGACAACACAACAAACCACCTGAATGTGTTTATTCCTCTATCAGAAGGAGAAACCTCTGAGTCACACTTGCCTATTCAAGGAATCAAACTGATAGGGACAGAGAGGCTAGATTAAGACTCCAAGCCTTTGAGGGCTCAAGAGCATCATAAAAAGATATAAATAACTGAAAGAAAGATGTAATACATGTTCAACTTCTAGAGATTGTTCCTCCTCTGTTCCTTCAAGCTTCTCATCTTCATTCTAGCAATATAAGCTTCTTTTTCTATTACATGTTTGATGTCCATTCTCTTTGCTATTCTATGCTTGCACTTGAATAGGTTATTCAGGTTTTCTGCTATATCTAATGCCAGATAACTGTCATCTTATCTCTGCATTGATAAATTAGATTTGCAAGTCTCATTTACTTCTTGTAGCTAGCCATTCATATGTGTTTATGTATGTAATCTATTGGTACAATCAGTATTTTCCATCTATTCATTGAATCTATAAACTATTGAGCATTAGTGGTCTAAAGCCTTATGTTGTTGAGGGTGTTCATGCATGTCTTGAGTGAGAATAGAGCTGCAATGGTTATCTGACTTGATCCAAACCATCATCCATTCCAATAGTTCTAAGAACAATATTAAAGATTATATGTTACCAAGCATCTCTGAGCTGCAACCTATGAGAGTTTCCTAGAGTGATAACACCTCCTGCATGACAAACTTATACAAAGTTATCATATGCTGTCATGTAGTCATTTTTGAGTCGTGCTTTTGTTCGAGGGAAGTAAACCTAAGTCGGCCTCTCTGTAATGTCTCTTAACCTATTTTTAGTTGTCAGAGTCATGTTCGTTATCACATCATCTATTCGATCCTTTGCTTGTGCCGGTTTGAGAAGGTCTCCATTGACTTCTTGTTGGCAGGTCTTGCTCTTATCAACTACGACAAATTTCTCTGAGGGCAGACCTAGAGCCGCACCCTGGCCATGTTTTCATTATTGATAGGTCAAATTATGCTCAACATCGATCAATATCATGGGTCTTTGATTGAGTGGTTTCCTTTTGTTTGACATCAGATTTCATTATCACACATTGGGATTCATGTACTACCTTGGTTTCCATTTAACCCTATTAGTGGATTCCTCACCTCTATCTTAGCTTTCATTATTGGTTGGTTCAGAGGGTTTCTATCGTGCACTAGCTACATCTTGTGTACGTTGGGAACATGCTTCAGTTGGGTTACTACATCTTTATTCATTTGATTCCTTCCACATTATTGGCCTACGGGTGATACTCGCGTTAGATTGATGAAGGATGCCTTAATGCCTTCCTTCTAGTGGATCTTTTCCCATCGATTTCAACTCATTACTCTGGGAAAGAGATCTAGAGTCCATTTGGTGGTACCTTAGGGTTTGCAGTCATCAGTGGAAGATTCCTTTGCTAGTGACAGTGGGAAAACATCATTGTCTCCTGATTGATAGATTCTTCCAAGTGTTCAACTACAACTCATTTATTCGCACTTGTAAGTTTGTACTGGGTACCTTGGCTCTCATCATAATTATCGGTGTGTAGCCTCATGTTTTTTAATGGTATACATCAATGAATGGTAATCAAACGATTTCTCACATGGCTGACTTCAGATCATTTATTCCCATTGTGTAGAAATGTACCACAACGGTTGGTGAAGACCTTGGGTTTGCATCATCATTTCTTGGTTCACTCGTTAGCTACTCCTGTTTATGCTAGTTGACACCATCCACCTTATATGTTGCAATTCCTTACAACAACATCCTACATGTTGGCACCCGAGTTGCAGTGTAGTACCATTTATTCCAGCATTTGAATTGGTACTTTTTGGATCAGCGTTATGACTTTAGTGATCAGCTTCATACTTTAGCATCATTGATCAATTATTTATATGTGATATTTAGACATGTACTTATTTGGATATGATCGGATGATCCATTATGTATCCTCATTTCCTTTATACTTTTATGCATATTGGATCTGCTTTTGTACTCGACATGCATACATGCTTTATTATCTCTGAGAATGGGTATGCTCGCCTCAGACAACAATTTCTTTCTGATCTTTTTCACTAGCTTGGTAGGCTGAATTCTGGTGAACTCCTCCTCGGTCTCGACATGATTCCTTCTATACACTTAATACATTTCATCCATCATGTACCACTTATGACCTCATATATTAGGGCGCATCTTTTATAGCACCATTTACCACTCTTGGTAGCTATGATTCTCTAATTATGGCCTAGGGAAACCCTTCCTTTCCAAAATTGGTCCAAAATCTAAAAAACAATATTTTATTTCATGTATGCTACTTTTCCTTGTGATAAAAGTGTGTACACATGGGTCAGCATATACCCAACCCACGTACATATGTTAAAAAACTTAAAAATAGTAAATTTCCTTAATTTTGGGCGGAGTTCATGGGTTTTACCTATTACTCACCTCCTATAGCCCATGGCCCAACCATTTCCCAATTGAAACTAATTTGGAGAAGTATAAATAAACCTCCATGGGAAGGCCTTATGAGAGAAGAAATGAGATATTAATATTATAGTTGATTTATCCCTGATTGAGTCTAACGAAATCCCTATTCCTCCTGCACTCCTCAGAGCTTTAGGAAACCCTTGTTTCCTCTTTTGATATATCCTTCATCCTTCTTGAGATATCCTTGTGTATGATGATGAAGGAAGATTTCCAAGGCCGGGAAAAGACGAATCTAAAGGACAGTTCCACTTGGAGCTGGAGGAAGACTCAGGTTTTATTTTTCCATCTTTCTTGTAACTTACATCAATAAAGGAATGTTGTTATGTTCCTGATATTAAAACATGTTCATGCATTGATCTATATTGTGATTTTTTTATAAATCTTATATTGATGCGTAATTGTTCATTCGTTTATATGATCTAACATATATATCATGAAAATGCTTTATGTTTCTACTGTTGTATATGATTTGTTTGAATAATTTACAGGTTTCAAAGGCATCCAGAGAAGCAAAGGGTTTGCACCTTGTGGGATCTAGCCAAATGTAGGACCTCTAGGTAAGGACACTTTTTCCTAGTTCACTATAATAAGCATTTAGATTGCTTGTCTAAGCATTTATTGCTTCTATTTACCCTCCACTTTGTTGGGGTTTTCAACCCAAGACCCTAGGGTGTTCTCACCCACAATAGAGAGACTTTGGTTTGACTTGGTGGAAGAGGAGATCATAAGAAACATTAGAGATGGTGTCACATCCAGAACTGATGAGGAAGAAAACTTTGCTTTGGTGGGTAAAGGAAATAAATCCAAGGGTAAGAAGGCCCAAGGAAAGGTAGAATTCAGCCGAAACAGTGGCAAGAATAAATACCTCTGCAAAATTAAATGCTTTCATTGCCATGAGTATGGACGCTATGCAAAAACGTGCCCACACAAGAAATCCAATAAGAAGCTTGTAGGAGCAGCAGTAGGAGATTCTCTCACATCACAATTCAAGTTGGATTTCACCTTAATTACATGCATAGAAATTATTGTACAAGGAAATGTATGATAGTTAGATCCTAGTGTTTCATTTCATATGATAGGAAATAAGGAGTTCTTCAGTAGCCTAGAGGAGAAGGACTTACAATTACACATATATATTGAAGATGATGGGAGTTATAGTACCAAAGGGATTTAGCATTGTTACCTTTAAGAGGTAGGTAGGTTCCCATCTTTACCTACATAATGTAATGCATGTTCTTGGTATGAAGAAAAATTTAATTTTTGCAGCTATACTTGAATATTGAAGATATGATGTGGTGTTAATTAAAGGGAAAGCTTATCCAAAGCATGTCTCTACTAAACAAGTAGAACAAATTGGTGTTTGGGTTAAAAATATCTACAATCTATAGGTGGATGTATGCATTACATTGAGAAGCAAGGAAGAACATGTTCAGGGATGAGATGATGGAGAGCTTCGACATAGGAGCATGGGACACCTATTCCATGGAGCTTTGAAAATAATACAATAGATCACCATTGGACTTCCAAAATGTACCCTTGATCAATATGATGTGTTTAAGGGATGCACTCTTGGAAAATATGTTAAATCCTCCTTCCAAGGCTGAGATAGCAAAGATGAAGCCATCATTAGAGAAATTTCGAGGTCTAAACTGTGCCTCCTCAAGAATATTATAAAATAATAATGAAAATAATAATATAAGATTAGATTACCTCATCATGTTTTGAAGGGAAAAAAACAAAAAACTATTTTTTCAACTCGTATTTTCAACTTATCTCCCTACAATTTTACTTAAATTTCAAGTGGAAGCACTCATTGGATGCAAAATTTAATTTTTCATCCAAGGAGTTTAGAAAATTTCTACAAATCTAGCTCTAATACCATGTAGATTTTCCGGTAGATTCACAACTCATGTAATTTCCTAAATCACAAGACAAGAATCTACTCTACTCTTTACAGTGGAAGCCCCTAAATATCGATGAAAATAATAATTGACAAGAGGAAGATAATCAATGGCACATGACACAATATGTATCCAGGGAAAGCCACAATTTAAAGCCCCTACTATATATATTGCATTGATCGGAAATTGCATATGAGAATACAATGCTTATTCTCACAAGAATAATCCATGCACAAGTATAATCAACTCTCAGCACACAAGCGAGCTCAAGCCAAATCCTTAGCCTATTCTACATCTCTCCAAGCACCTATGTCCTTACACCCTTGTTAAAATAATTTGGATGAATACAATATGATCTTCTCAACCTTGAGCTCAACCTGCGCACTTACATGACTTCAGATAGACTTCCAACTCGAAATTCCTAAGTTAATTAGGTTAATTAAGTTAATTAACTATTTAAAAGTTGCTATGAGAATAACATTCGATTTTAATTTGAAATTTAATTCAAGGACAAATTAAATTTGAATTTCTGGATGCTATTTTTAACATTCTCTTGTTGATATTTTCAACATTCCCTCTCATCAAGAAAGGAATTCAACTCGATCTGATCTTGAAACTTTGGAACGTTCTACATGCAACACTTCTCTCCAGTGTTGTTTCTACAACAAATCCAAAAAAAAAAAACATCCAATCTAAATCAGTATGATGCATCTGTCATCAAAGTCTCTCACTGTTATTGCCTCTATCGATTGAAAACTCTGCGCTTCTACTGACTCTTCCTTTTTGCATTGCTTTCAACCCTTCTCTACGCTCTTCAATATCTAACTTCTCTAGCCTTTGTCACTTTGATCTCTAACTACATCAATCACCATTGATTCCTCTCGCTACTATGTAGTTTGGGCTCCCATAGCAAGGTATGATCCATAAGATAAAGCATCTCAATGGATCCTACCCAATTTCAGCTTTTTTGGGACTATCACTTCGCATCACCCCACCTCAAACTTGGAGTTATGGCTTCATGTGCTCCCTTTGCCCACCTAGCTCGAAATTTCCCCTTACTGGAGGTCTCTGCATGAGTGGATGCCTCCACTTAGTCTCCTTTACGCTTCTCCAATTGTGGCTTCTCCACAATTGTCTGAGACTTCTTCTTCTCTAGTGGATCTCTCCACTCGGTCTCCTCTCAGCTTCTCTAGTTGTAGCTACTCCACAACTTCCTAAAGCTGCTTCTGAGGCTTCTTTTTGGGCTACATGTTGAGAGATAATTTACTCTCCCTCTCAAACATGAAGTCTCTAACCTTTTCCTTGCTCCTCAAGTATTTGCATGCATCTTGTACCTTAAGAAAATACTAGTTCTTGACCTGTGCATTGATCTGTTTCACCTATCCTATGGCAATTTGTCTAAGGAAAACATTTCCCTTACTAAAAATCATATCATAGCCACGGTCTTCCAATACCATGATTCAAATAATGGAAAAGACAAGCTCCTAGTTTGGGAGAGACTTTGGTCTGACTTGGTGCAAGAGGAGATAAGAATAAATACTAGAGATGGTGTCACATCCAGAATAGATGAGAAAGAAAACTTTTCTTTGGTAGGAAAAGGAAAGAAATCCAAGGGCAAGAAGGCCCAAGAAAAGGTAGAATCTAGCCAGAACCATGGCAAGACGAAATACCTCTATAAAATTAAATGCTTTCACTGCCATGAGTATGGACACTATGCAACCAAGTTCCCACACAAGAAATCTAGTAAGAAGTCTGCAGGATCAGTAGCAGGAGATGCTCTCACATCACAATTTGAGTTTTATTTCACCCTCATTGCATGCATGGAAAGTATTGTACGAGGAAATGCATGATAGTTAGATTCCGATGCTTTATTTCATATGGTAGAAAATAAGGATTTTTTTAGTAGCCTAGAGGAGAAGGACCTACAATTACACATAGAGCTTGGAGATGATGGGATTTATAGAACCAAAGGGATTGTCATTGTTACCTTTAAGAAGGAGGTAGGCTCCCATATTCACTTACATAATGTAATGTATGTTCTTGGTCTGAAGAAAAATTTAATTTTTGTAGCTATAATTGATGATTGAAGATATGATGTGGTGTTAAGTAAAGGGAAAGCTTATCTAAAGCATGTCTCTATTGGACAAGTAGAACAAATTGGTGTTGAGGCTAAAAATATCTATAATCTAGAGGTGGATGCATGCACTACATTGAGCAGTAAGGAAGAACATGTTTAGGGCTGAGATGTTGGAGAGCTCTGGCATAGGCGAATGGGACACCTACACCATGGAGCTTTGAAAATAATGTAGCAGATCACCACTAGACTTCCAAAATGCACCCTTGATCAATATGATGTGCGTAAGGGATGCACACTTGGAAAATATGTTAAATTCCTTCCAGGGTCAAGATAACAAAGATGAAGCCATCATTAGAGCAATTTTGAGGTCTAAAATGTGGCTCCTAAGGAATATTATAAAATAATAGTGAAAATGATAATATAAGATTAGATTAACTCATCAAGTTTTTGAGGGAAAAAACAAAAATCTATTTTTCAACTCATATTTTCAACTTATTGTTAGGATATTCCGACACATAGGAATAGTTAAGTTCAACTTGGTCTAGTATAGAGTTAGGTATAGAGTTAGGTAAAGTGTGTTTCTTTACCGTTGTACATTTTGTAACTTACAATCCGACGGTCACGATATGTAGTGATCCGACGGTTCATTCTCTCCTCGGTATTACCGACACTTGATCCGTGGCTTGACACCCGATTGGTCCATGAATTCTATTTAAAGCGCATGGAGGGTCATTTGTAGGTTAACCGTGCATGAGAGAAGCTTATGTAAATTTTCATTCTTTTATTAATAAATTGCCTGTAGTAGCCACGTTGGCGCAGGCGTGGACTGTTTCCCTCTCTGAGGGTTTTAACCACGTCAAAATACTGGTGTATTGATCTGTGATCTGTTTGTGA
>APFE030270309.1:0-13073 GCA_000404065.3 Pinus taeda
ACTATTTGGGTTTTAGTCATCTATCTCACGACTCTACTAGAGGACGAACCTCTTGGTAATGCCACTCCATAGTTCTGGCTCAGTTTGTGAGGCATACTCAGAGAAATCCTCAGAAGCCACGAGTTGACCTAGTACCTGACCCTCAAAAAATCATCAAAGAAAGAAAGGTGTTGCATAAAGGAGCATCAGGTTTAAGTAGCTCTGAACAATATTCTATATCTCTTCAAGAAAATCCTGTAATATAACAAATAAATGTTGAGGGTATGGCATCTAATACTAGTGGTGAAGAAAAAATCTCAGAGATTCATAGAACTCCTTATTCTTTAGGTTCTTCTTTCGTTGTAAGCTCAAAGGAAACCTCTCCTCCTATCCATCATACTCCTTTAGTTCTATCAGGCACTCCTCAACCCTCTTTCATTCAGACATCCAGTACCCTTATAGCCACCATAGCTATGGCAGCACCACAAGCACCTAACAAAATAGAAATAATAATAGTTGCTAGGTATGGACCTCTAGTACTGTCCACTCCTTTGAATGCCATGCCTATTGGAGAATATCAAAAGTATATGCCTAATTTCACTAGGATTGAAGGTGTTACAACTGAAGAAAATCTTGAATCATTCTATAGCTATGCTGATAACCTGGAAATTAGTGAAGTTGATGTATGGATGAGTGTCTTTGTCCAAAGTCCAGATGGAGAGGCTAGAAAATGGTTTAGAAACCTGACCCCAAAGTATATAAGAGATATTGAGGCTTCAGATGATGCATTCCTAAAGAATTCAGGGGATAAGAAGGATCTACTCTACCACCACACCGAGTTTAGGAACTTAAGGAGGGAAAATAGTGAGTTGTTGTCCGATTTTAATAAGAGGTTTAACCATGTGTACAACAAGATACCAACTGAAGTAAAACCCACCACTACCTCTGCTAAAATCACCTATGCCAGTGCCTTTGATTCTTACTTCTCTCTATTGTTGAGTAAGAGATGATGTGCTACCTTGGCTGATATGCAGGATGCAACCTTGGAAGTAGAATCAAACATCATGGCTGCAAAAAAGCTCAAGGGGAATGTTGATAGAAGGAGATAGAGGGGCATATCTTCGTCATCTTTAGATCCCAAGATAGATAAAATGACAAAGATGATAGAGTCATTATCCTCCAAATAAAAGGTTGACCAGCACCTTGGGAAAGGAAGAGTTCCTAACAGCTTTGCTCCTGAAAATCTAAATCCATATAGAAGAGTTAATGAGCAGTTGTAGATTTTGCAAAGAAGCAAAGATTCCAATGAAGACTAAAGGGTGAAGACCAATTTCCAGAATGTATTCATGGAAGAAGAGCAGTTTGAAGAAGATGATGAGATCAATTGTCTGGAAGATAAAGGCAGTGCCTACTTTTTGACCTTAGCTGCCTATGAAAAGTCATTATTCAATGACTAGATCAGGCAAGAGTGGGATGGTGGAGCTTTTCTTCAAACCGATGATCAACACAGATATGATCTGAGGTCAAAGATGAATAATTCGAAGGAAACTCCTTTTCACGGAGCTCTTGTCCCTACAATAAAGCAAGCTAATAATAAAAAATGACTGGCACTTGATCCCAACATCCTCAAAGCTCCAACTCACAAGGTAAGAGGCCTTGACAAGTATCCTTCTCCTTTCAGTTTTGAATTAGAAATTCAGAAGTTAAGCATACCTATACCTCTGATCGAACTAGTGAATAATGAGTCCTTCAAGAGATCTATCCTCAAGGCCCTTGAGCCTAAAGCCATCCAAACCTCCATTGACAATGTAAACCTGTAAGACGAAAAACCAGTTGTTGTTCTCAAACCAATGATTGAAAATTGTGATGACAGCCCCCCATCATTCCATGTCTCTTTGACTATTCATGAAAAAATCCTTCACAAATGCCTTCTAGACATAGGAGCTAGCCATAATCTAATGCCCAAGGTTGTCATGGATGAGTTGGGTCTTGACATTACCAAGTCTTATCATGACCTGTTTTCTTTCGATTCTAGAAAAGTGAAATGTTGGGGATTAATCAAAGACCTAGCCATCACCTTGTCTCAACTGCCCATGAGGAGCATGATGATGGATATTTTGGTCGAAGATGTACCCTCCATGTTTGGCATTCTCCTTTCCAGAGGTTGGATCAAGATATTAGGTGGAACATTGCAAAATGATCTATCCTATGCTATTGTCCCAGTTTTTGGAGGTGAAAGTAGGAGATTATACGAAGAAGCTCAGTTGGCTTATATTGTTAGTGATGAAAGGAATCCCACTTATCATCCCATCTATGCTGTCAACACTAATTTTGGAGCTTGTATTCTTTAGATTGAAGAAGGCCAGTTGACCTCCATGCAGCTTAGGAAACTGGTTTGCCTGATCACAGAGGAAGAAGGCCCACAAATTTGGGACATGTTCTTTGTTGGAGCTTGCTCTAAGGGAGCTGTAGGGGTAGGTGTATTCCTTGTGTCTCCCACACAACAATGCATTAATTTATCATTCAAGTTAACTTTTCATGTCACAAATAACATAGCAGAGTACGAAGCCTGGATATTGGGCTTAAACGCTGCTAAAGAAATGGGCATCAAAAGTATCAAGGTGTTTGGAGATGCAGACCTTATCATTCAACAGTTGAACAAAAATTTCCAAGCAAAGAATCCAAGGCTGAAAGCATACAAAAATGATGTATGGAGGCTCAAAGGTTATTTTAATAGTTTCAACATTTCTTACATCCCTAGAATGAAGAACCAACTTGCTAATTCCCTTGCTAGTTTTGCTAGCACATTTATTCCTCCTTTGCCTCCTAAATTGACTTATGAAGTTTAGGTGAAATATAGACCATCTCTGCCTCACAATTTCAAATACTAGAAAGTTTCTAAAGGTGATAATGAAATTAATAAGTTTTTACAAGTCATTGGTGAATTTTCTGAAATGCACGTTGACCAAGAAAATGAAACCATTCAAGAATGCAACCAGTCCAAGTTAAAGGATGAGATTGGTTAGGACAGCATTGTTCAGTGACCTAGTAACCATATACCCAAAGGATTGGTGCCCCTAGAGAAGTTGTTTGATCATAATGATGTACCTTGTAAGCTCGCCAAAAAAGAAAATGAGCCTACAGCTCATAAACATAATGTAGGGAGTGCAGACCATCCAAAGTACATAAATCTGTCCACTCACTTGTCTTCTACCCAAAGTTCTGAGTGTTGCACCATGATGAAACAATTTGCTGAAATTTTTTCCTTGGGAGTACAGTGATCTCAAGAACTATGACACCAACATCATTCAGCATAAGATTCCACTGGAGAAGAACACCCTCCCTTTTAAGTAGAAATTAAGACCTATCAACCCTCTCTTTTTGCCTTTGATTGAAAAGGAAATCAAGAAGCTGTTGGATGCCAAGATCATAGTTCCCCTAAGGTATTCAAAGTGGATAGCTAACCTTGTGGTAGTAAGAAAGAAGAGTGGAGAAATCAGGCTTTCTGTTGACTTCATGGATCTGAACAAATTCTCTAAAAAAGATAACTATCCCCTACCTAAGATGGAGCACTTACTGGAAAAAGTTTCAGGGGCCAGAGTCATGTCTTTCTTAGATGAATTTTTAGGTTACAATCAAATTGTTGTACATCCAGAACATCAGGAAAAGACCGCCTTCACCACTGCTTGGGGAACTTTCATGTACTCTAATATGCCATTTGGACTGATGAATGCTAGGGCTACTTTTCAGAGGGCCATTGGCATAGCCTTTGTGGGAGAGAAGGAAACGTTTGTCCTTATTTACCTTGATGACATAACAATATTTTCTAGCAGTCACAAGGACCATTTGTAGCATTTGAAGAAGGTGTTTCTGAAGTGCAGATGGCTTGGAATTTCTTTGAACCCAAAGAAGTCATAGTTTTCTCTAGAAGAAGGCAAACTTCTAGGACATATTGTTTCTATTGAATATGTGAAGATCGATCCAGCAAGAGTTCAAGCAATTCAAACATTGTCCATCCCAAGGTCATAAAGGGACATTCAATATTTCCTAGGGAATATTAACTTTGTCAGGAGGTTTATCCCAAACATTGCAGAGCTAGTGAAGCACATCACTTCCATGCTGAAGAAAGGATCAAAAATAAAATGGACAGATGGTGCAAGCTCTTTTGAAGCCATCAAACAAGATATCAAAGGAGCTCCCATTCTAATCAGTGCAGATTGTACCAGGGAATTTTATATCTTCTCTTTTGCCTCTTATGATACACTTCCAATAGTTCTATTGCAGAAAAGTGATGAAGGTATAGAGCACCCTATGGCCCTTTTCAACAAAACCCTGAGGGATGTTGAACTAAGGTATGAACTTATTGAAAAACAAGCTTATTCTCTCATAAAATATTTAAAGGCATTCAAGATTTATATTTTGCATTCCAAAGTCGTTGCGTCTGTACGTTCAGCCTCAGTAAAAAATGTCCTAACTCAGCTAGATATTGATAGAAAAAGAGCTAAACATATTGCAAAACTTATAGAGTCCACCATAGAGGTGAAACCCACCAGGCTTGTCAAAGGATAGGGCTTGAATAAGCATATGGCTGAGGAAAATTGTAGTTTGTTAGGCATCAATTGCATGGGCTCAAATTTAGGTGGTAAGTGGAGAGAGAAAGCAGTAGAAGAGCAAGAGCAAAACTAGTCTTTGGCTGAAAATCTAGCCACCTGTGAATGGCATTCCAGTGTAGTTCAATTTTTCCAGAAGATAGAAGTCCCTCCAGGGCATATCTCAAGTCAAAACCCAGCCATTAAGCTCAAATCAACCAAATTCTGCATTAATAAAAACCTTCTTTATTGGAGAGACCCATCAGGGATCCACTTGAGATGTCTAGACAAACGAAAATTTGTGGAAGTCATGCACCAGTTCCATTCTAGAATTTGTGGAGGGCATCATTATTGGAAAACCACAACCCACAAGATCCTAAGAGCTGGGTATTATTAGCCTAGTATGTTGTCTAATGTGTTTTCTTTTGTGAAGTCTTGTGACAAATGCCAGAGGTTTGTTGGAAGGAATTAGCTAAAATCTCTGCCCTTGAAGCCAGTGCATGCCAATGGACCCTTCCAGTAGTGGGGCTTGGACTTCATAGATGAGATCAATCCACATTCTAGTGGCCAACACAAATGGATATTGGTAGCCACTGATTATTTCACCAAATGGATTGAGGCTATACCCACTAAAAATGCTAATCATCAGGTTATCATAAAGTTCTTGAATGAGAATATTTTCACTAGAGTTGTTTGCCCAACAAAATTAGTCACTGATAATGCAACAACTTTCAGGGTAGAATAATTGGTGGACATGTATGAATCCATCGACATTCAATTGGTGCATTCTACCTCATATTATCCTCAAGGAAATGGCCTGACACAATCATCTAACAAGAATATTGTAAGGATAATCAAAAAACTGTTGGAGGACAACAAAAAGAGCTGTCATTCAAAGTTGGAGTTTGCACGGTGGGCTGACAGAGTTACCAACAAGAATTCCATAGGAAATTCTCCATTTAAGTTGGTTTATAGTGATGATGTTGTTTTTCGTATCCATCTGATTCTCCCTGTGGCCAAATTCTTGCAAGAAGAACAGGATGAAGAGAATGACATGGTGAGGAGAATGAGTAGATTGGTTGAATTATAGCAGATCAAAGAACTTCTGGTTGAGAAGTCAAGAAATCATTAGAAGAAGATCAAAGAAACCTTTGATAGAAAGGAAAAATGGTCAGTTTTCAGGTTGGTGACGGGGTTCTCAAATGGGATGCGTTTAAGGAAAAGAGGGGCAACCATGGTAAATTTGATGCCTTATGGATAGGAATATTTGTCATTGCTCAAGCTCAGATGAACAATACTTTCATTCTACACAATTTGGAGGGGGAAGATATTTTTGATGGCCCAGTCAATAGGCAGTTTTTGAAATATGAGGCTTTAAGACCTTCATATTGTAATAGGTTGTTTCAGTTTTTGTTTTCTATGCAAATATACTCCATGCCCAATGGAACACTAGGAGATAAGGTTTTTTTGGTTGCTACTAGAGAGCCATTAATCTGCAGTTCTTGAAACCTCATAGGGAGGCTTTCATCCCCAGAAGGAGCCAGTGTTAGCCCTGAGGTGCAGTGCTACTATTTTGAAGACTAAAGGAGGGAAATGGTCTATTTTTAGAGCACATGAAAACATGCACTAATGCGTAAAAGCCCCAAGAAACCTTACCTTTCCATCCATATGCACCCCTTTGCACATTTTTCAAGGTCATCCAATACCTTCATGTTCGCAGTCATTGATCTTCCCATTGATCTGATGGTCCACACTTCATTCGATCAACGTTATACACTCACCCGCTTCGACCAATAACCACCGTTAGATCATTTCTTCCAGATCTAATGGCTATCATGCATATCACTTCGGTAAACAAGAGAGAGGGATACCAACCCGATAAAGCAATTTCCTCTCTCTCCTCCGCTGCTACGTGGTGCTCGATGATTGAAATCGGGTGGGCTTTGACCTTTACCACTTACCGCCTGATGACCACCTAATATAAACCATTTCCACTTGAGTAAACCACTCCCAAGAATTATCCTTTGAGCACCTCCTCTACCTGATAGCCGTTCGATCTACCCATCTAAGATCTAACGGCTCAAACTTATTCCTCTCCTGCCACGACTTCAAGCCTCCGATAATTGATCTCCTCCACACATTCCTCCCGATCCAATAGCCCCTGTAGCCCACTTCCCACCAATCACCCGGGGAGGCAATTTGTTGGCTTTGTCGGTGTTTTTGACAGTCAGACAGTTGAACTGAAATAACAGAATGCATGGTTGAAAAGGGAAAAAACAACAACACAATGCAGCCGAACCAACATAAATGATCATGGAACATTGCTGGCATGAGCGAACCACCTGACAATGTGGAAAAATTACTAGAATTTGATTACTGTGTTTCTTAGAAATAGAGCTCTCTGAGCTCATGTTTGTCTAGTTATGGCATCAAGTAGTTAGAATACATAGGGGATGTATTAAGACAGCTCGAGCCTCAGAGAGTTCGAGAGTATTGTAAAAAGCCTATAAATGGCTGAAAGTTCAAAGTAATAGGGGTTCAACTTTTGGAGACTGTGGATACTCTGTTCCTCCCAATGTCTCGTCTTCATTCTAGTAATACAAGCTTATTTTGTTGTTGCATGTTCAATTGCCATCTTATCCTCTATTCTAAGCTTGTACTTGAATAGGTTATTCATGTCTTCTTTTGTGTTTAATGCCAGATAACTGTCATCTTATCTCTGCATTGATAAATTAGATTTGCAAGCTTCATTTACTTTCTGTAGCTAGCCCTTCATATGTGTTTATGTATGCACCTGCTAGTATAATCAAGATTATCCATCTATTCATTGAATATATAAACTATTGAGCATTAGTGGTCGAAAGCCTTGTCAAGCTAAGGGTGTTCATGCATGTCTTGAGTGAAAACAGAGTTGGAAAAGCCATCTGACTTGATCCAAACCCCAATCCATTCCAATAGTTCAGAGAACGATATTGAAGATTTATATGTTACCAGGCATCTCCGAGCTACAACCTAGGAGAGTTTCCTTGAGTGCTAACAGTTCCAGTGGGACTACTACGTGTAATGAATTTTTCTCGAAGATGATCTTGCACTTCTTCAAGTTGATGACTCCATTCATATTGGTGGCCCAGTATATTCCTAACAATGCAAGATAGGGATTGTTGTCATCGACAATCTCTATTACTTTGAAATCCATTTGTTTGTTTGCGCCTTCAATATCAACTGTTACCACTTGCAAACTTCCCATTGGAAAAATCTTCTGTTAGTTCGCCATTTGTAATTGAATAGGGGACCATTGTAACATGCACCTACCCATACATTCCCATGTTTGCTTTGGTAATACATTCGCATCCGAACCTAGATCTAGGATTACCTGATCCATTTCATATTCCCCAATCTATGCAGTCAACCTCATTTCTCTTCTAGTGTGCAATGCATGCTTCATCAATTTTCAGACAACACCCTATTCCCCTGACCCCGTGCACTTGGTGATTAGTTCCCGTAGTCCTTTCACCACCTTGTTGTCACGCAACAGTTTCATGCAGGTATCCAGAAAGGTAGTAAGCATTGAAGGATCCATTCTTGGCTCTAGTTGATCCTTACTACTTTAAGTGGAGGCCTTCGTGAAGCTCTTCTTAGCTTCCATAAATGTCTCCTTTGTGTGTTCTAAGTCAAACTTGGGTTCGTTTGCAGGAGCCTTACAAACCCACATACTTTACCCCGGCTAATTTCCCTTTCAAACCTCATAATTTGTATATTTCGAGTAAGGGGAGGCTGGGATACACCTTTTTCACGCATCTTTGTGATCAACGTGGGGCAATATATTGTTTCGTGATCAAAACAAGCACAATAGGTACATGATATCCTCGTCAGGCTGGTACAATCATGGGCATAGTGCGTTGGTCCTCCACAATTGTAACAAATTAACTGTTCGCAGTCCCTTCCTGGTCCCATTTCACCTCGTCCTCGACCTCACCCCTAAAATTTAGCGCATCTCATCCCCACATCTGGGTCGAGGGCTCACAATTCAGTCTGCATCCTATATGCTGGGGTTTGATCCATCATTAGCTTGTAACTACAGCAAGTGTGCTCACTGTGGCCTACCAACCTATAGAAATTACAAAACAATTGCTGGGGTGTCTCTGTATATTTCTGTAGCAAATGACAATTTTTCATCATGTGTTTCCATCCTTTATGATAGAACACACACCATAAAGCGGGTGTCGCACTTGGCCCATGCCTGTGCCTCTGGTCTTAATGGCATTGGCCCTCCCCCTGCCAACTAGTTCCCGAACACTGGACAATGATCCTTGTCATGACTCTGGCCTTTGCATTTTATGCACCATACTTCCTCATGCGCCTCTGGCTGTGGTGCCCTATCCTACTTCAAGCTTTGCCTTTTGAAACATAGATTCTATAGTTGCGCGTGGATTTGGTGAACTCCCAAGCTAGGGTCCTGTATCAGGGTCTTAAGTAATCTCATTGCCATCTCCAACACTTCGGCCTAGGTAGAAAGTTTCTGTTGTGACAACGTTTTCCTCAAGTGTGGTTTTAGAGATGCTACCAGCCATGCATGATGTTGTGCATCCATTAGAATATTGGCCTTGCGGATCTTACTTTTCAGCCTTTGGTCTAGATCCCGAGGGGTATTGCCTGGAAGCATCGCGGTCTCTTTAAACCCGATGATTGACAACATCTTTGATTTTGGCCTACTAAATTATTTTTTCAATGCATTTTGGATCTATGTTATCCCTGCATGTGGGTGGTCGTTAGAGTGCTTGATGTACCACACTAATGCGTAATCCAGCAGTGTGCTCACCAATGTGGCCCTCTTAATGTTGTCATCGCTGACACCTTGTGCTTCCCATACTTCTCTTACCACGGACCAGAGTTGGTCTAGATCCTCATTCCCTACTCCTCTAAATACTGGTAGTATGATCGCGCTCACCATACTGAGTTGTGGAGGTGGTGGAGGTGGAATGGGTGGAGATGGAGGTGAAGGAGGTGAAGTGGGTGGCAGTGTGGGTGGTAACCATGGAATCCGCTACTTTATCAAACTGACCGCGCTTCTTTGTGAAGCTTTTGCGAGCTCATCCTTGCTCTCCCATGAGGGTGAAATTAGGGGATTGTTTTCTAATTATTCACTACTTCTACTTTTGTAGATTCTTCCTCTTCATGTAGTCCCAAACATTAATTTATTTGCATAACCCGCTTTTCACATAACATCATCTTAATCCAGGTATTCAAATATTTAATATACTTACCTCGCAGTCCCTTGAGAAAATGTCGCACTACCTCACTATAATTGACGGTCATGTCCACTGTGAACTTAGTGATAAATCCTCCTATTATTCGGTGGAGCCAGTGGTCCAAAAATTGCGTTATCTTATCTTCTAAAGCTTATAGTTTGCACACTATTTCCGGAGTTCACACTATTGGTTGGTCGAGCCTACACCTTCCCTGTTTGTCAGCTAACCTCATGATCCACTCATACATTTTAGAAGGAAAGGATGCAAAGAAAATCTCATGGATTTTTGTATACATGTAGTGATCCGACCATTTTTCTTAGATACTTGCAGAGTTCTGCTTTCCTATATTGCGAACTCGTGAAGCTTCTTGTCCAACCACCCTTCAATTTCCTTCGTTATTGCGTTCTAGTTGCACGACATCAGACATCCCTTATGCAGATCCTGGTATTAGTAGTGGAACCATTTGTTGGCTTAATGGGGCCTGACCCAGGTTCAGAAGTGATTTAGCCAAGCAAATCTTGGTACTACTAGCCCTTTCAGCAAAAATCCGTGGAGCATGGACTGAGGTCTCACCCTAAGTAGTATGGGAGGGTGCTGGAACCAGGTTTCCACACCCTAGGGATGTCTTGATGAGGTTTCTTGAGGTTTGCGGTCTAAGCCTGCATGCTTGCACTACTTCATGCAGTTGTCTGTCCTTCGCGACCTGTGCCACTACCTCCATGCACCTCTGTAAGGGCACAAAGAGAGTACTACCCTGATCTCTATTCTTACTACGCTATTATATTATTGCTTAACTTAGCTTGTGAGGGCCAAATATTCTTATTACTTCATTCAACATTTAGGTAAATCCATGTAATCATAAACAATATAAATGCATAAGGATAAATAGAAACATAGATTTACAATCTTTTGAATCAAACTTATCTTTATTAGTGTTCCTTTTCAAGTAGAATCCCACTTACAGGCCTGACTCCGCTCTGTGCACTCAGCTGCAGGGGTCCATACACTCAGTTGCAGACTCTACTAGGAATTTACGCACTCAACTGCAAAGCCTCTTCTATTGCATGATACTTGTCTATAGTTGAACAAACATTACACTGCGCACATCTATGACCCCGTCTCTTAGTGAAAGTGCGATCTCAATCTCTCCGAATGGAAGATGACCACCTATGAGAGGATCTTCTCCTCTAGTATCCATTTCTTCATCCATTAGTTGGATGATACATTCTTCCTCGAACTTCTCCTCTTCTAGCTTTTGATTCAATTGTTCTTCCTCCAATATTTGTGTTGCTTCCTCCTCCTAGGACTACGTCTATTTATCTTCTTCTATCCTCCTCTTTTCTTCTTCTTCTTCTTGTTACTTCTCCAGTAAATCATCTGGCTCACTCTTCCTCTCTCCTTCTTTGCTAGGAAATCTCCCAAATTTAAGGGGTCATCTTTCCATTTGTTGTTTCTCTCCCCTATCGAAGAATATATGATCCTTATTTTGGGAGCTATTTTCCTTGCTTAAGGTGTTATCTCCTCCTTTTTCTTGCACTTGAAACTCTTAAGCTGGTGGATTGTTACCATTAGTGTATATTTCTTCATGTTGGCATTGTACTATTTTTTATCTTCTCATCTTTTTTTGTGGACATTGATGAATACCTCGTATTGTGACCGATACCTTGACAATGTTGCCTGACAATTTTCCTAGGATTATATCCCTGGAATTCTTCTGTCGTGAAATGTGGACAGTACAACTCTTATCTCCTAGTTTTCATCACCTTGTGACTTTAACTCATACAATCCTATCCTCAATGGAAATATAGGCCAAGGCGATTTATTCCTTTTGTGGAGAGTCATTGAAAATCCATTGTCTAACTAATTGGCAACTTCTTGCATGAAAATTTTGTTGTCCACATATTGCGACATAAGCTGAGGGGATACCTCACAGCTGAAGAACCTGGTGTATGTACCCTCTAGAGAATCAAAATAGTACTTGATATCTTGAGGTGACTCATTCACCTGATCGGTAATGCAAGGAGGATTGATCTCAAAATCATGTGAAAGATGACTGCAAATAATTGTGCATCTAATTTGTCATTTACACCTTTGAAGCATGTTTCTAATAATACTCTGTAGTGGAAGAAAACCGGGAAATTCTCCTCAAGGTTCCAAACCCAGTTCATTCGTAGGAATGGTATTGTGCACATTTTTCATCTAAGAGAAATGTAGACATGTATAATTATGGCGATGGTTAACACTTAAATATGCTTTTGCCTACCCAACCTGAGACTGCAACTCAAATAATATGATATCCTGCCAAATTAAAACTCTCCCTTGGGTAATTATTATATTGAGAATTTATATCCAATTATCTTAGAACACCTTAGAATTCTTAGGTCCATATAATAGACAATACATGGCTATCAAGTGCTGATAGACATGTTCGAGAGTCTTTGTTGGATAAACTGCAGATGGGCTATTGCCAAACTTGGTAGGCTCTCGAAGCTATGATTTAATAAAATTAGTAGTTTTAAGGGTTGGCCATATCCTGTAAAATTTTTTGTTGGCATATTCATTGGGATTGAGAATATTATGATATGTTTACATGTCTTCACCAAAATAGGTGGAAATATTACTACCACTCTCACTTCATAGCATAATGTGAGAATCATCCTTATGTGTAATGATCCATTTAATTATTTATGCACATGGCATGACTGTGAATCTACATGTCATCCTGTGCATCCTAGACTTCTTGACCTTGATGTATGCATGCAAATCTTCTAATTCCCAAGGAAAATTATCTTTAATGAATGTGTTGTACATTTTTCTCCATGTGACCTGTGTTTTATTATCAGCAAAGCACTGAGTATATGTGTATATGGGAATATTTGGCCTTGTAACTTCTAGACATTCATCAATACTTGGTTTTGTAAGTTCTTTGAAGGTGACCATGGGACGTTTTATGTCTCCAAAAGATTGCAAAAGAATGGTAATACTTGTGGCATGAATACCTGTTTGGGGAAACACTCTCATAGTGATAGTATTATCTTAAAACAACCTAACTATGTAGCAATACTTGTAGATCATGTACAAATATCCATCTGTTGGGTCCCTATAATAATAGTGATTACCCCATTACTATTGTAGTTGTACCCCTTATTAATATTGTTGTGCCCCTATTGCCCCCATATTGTTATTACTATACCCCATAGAATCCCTCTATTGTTATTTTTGTGGCTTTATATTATTATTCTTAGGTCAGCTGGGT
>APFE030270311.1:0-16693 GCA_000404065.3 Pinus taeda
ATTTGGTCTTGTATGTGGATGATATGTTGCTGGTTGGAAATGACAAAGAAATTATCCAGGATTTAAAGACCCAATTGTCCTCCAAATTCGACATGAAAGATCTTGGTGTTGCAAAATATATTTTGGGCATGGAAATTAAAAGAGATTGGGCAAAGAGGAAGCTCTCGTTAAACCAGAGGAAGTATGTCGATACAATATTGCAGAGGTTTAATATGCAGGATAGTAAACCGGTGAAGGTTCCTATTCCTGTAGGTGTAAATTTATCTGTTGAACAGTGTCCCAAGCGACAAGAAGAGGAAGAGGATATGTCCCATGTTCCATATGCAAGTGTGGTCGATAGCCTGATGTATGCGATGGTATGTACTAGACCAGACATTGCACATGTAGTGGGAGTATTGAGAAGGTTTATGTCAAAACCAGGGAAGCAGCATTAGAGAGGAGTGAAGCGGGTTTTTAGGTATTTGTGTGGCACTACTAATTATGGTTTGCGCTACCAAGGAAGACCAGGATAGGAAAGAGTTTTGGATATCTGTGGCATTGTTGATGCGGACTTGGCTGGATATCTAGATCAGAGAAGATCTACAAGTGGGTATTTGTTTAACCTACTTGGAGGTGCAATTAGTTGGATGAGTAAGAAATAATATGTAGTGGCAAACTACAGAGGCAGAATACATGGAAGCCACTCATGCAAGCAAGGAAGCAGTTTGGTTGCAGAGATTGTGTTCAAGTATGGGGTTAGTACAGGGAGTTATAAGGATAGACTGTGACAGCCAAAGTGTAATTTTCTTGGAAAAGAACCTTGCTTACCATCCAAAGACAAAGCACATTGATTTTCAGTATCACTTTGTGAGGGATATGATAGAAGACAAAAAGGTGTTGCTAATAAAGGTGGACAGTTTGAAGAAGACTGCAGATGCATTGACAAAATCTGTGAGCTCTAAGAAGTTCTCTTGGTGTAGAGAAACAATGGGAATTTCAGGGCTGGATAAATGACTAAGCTCTCTTGTGGCCCCCTATGGAAAGGAAACAACAAGTGGGAGAATGTTGGTTTGTGTTATTCTTTCCACAACTAACCCATGTAGTGAACCGGGGGGTTAAAGGGGAGGCAGAGCAGCCCCTTCGTTGCGTTGATTTCACAACGGGGGGTTTGAGGGGGGCGAGTAGCCCCCCCCTATGAGGTCTGTGGCAGCGCTCCAAGAAAAAAAAAATTAGAACCTATATTAGGTTGGGTGGACCTACCTATGGTTTTGTGCATGATTTTTGCACATGGTTTTGGATGTGATTGTTTTCGGTCCATGTTTTTGGACGCAATGGTTTTAGGTCCATGGTATTGGATGCTTCGACATGTATAAATATGTATTGTAACATTGAAAGGAACATAATGAAAAATCAAGCTGGTAGTCCCAGTTTTGGGATCTAGGGGAAAATATCTATGTATATGTGTTTTATGTGTTATGCTCTCGCATTTTTTATTTTCTATGTTTTAGAATTCGTATGCAGGTAATTTTTGTATGAGGTTAAAACCTACAAGACAAACTAGGTGATGAGTGAAAGGTGACCTAGACCTAGAAGGCAATCAAGCTTCAATCACACATCAACATAAGCCAAGAGACAATTGCAATCTCAAAAGGACAACAATCAATACAAACACAATGTAATTACACTGGAAAATCACTCACAGAGGTTGAAATCTACTAAAAACAAGAAGAAACCCTAATTTTCTTCTATCCTCTGGGATCAGCACACCTGTTAAAGGAAAAGGGGTGATGAAAGGCAGATCAATGTGACTGTAAATTTAAAATCAGTGCTGACAACGCTTCTGTCAGAGCAGAAAACGCGTAGGGCAAGAAAAATAAGGAAAAAATAAAAATTCTTCAAAATTAGTGAAAGCTCAATACTCTCAAGCAAAAACAAGTGACTGCATAAATCTACAGTGATGCATACAAGCCAAGAAATCGACAATTGGTCAACTCATCAGAGAATCTGATCGAAGAAATGGATGGAAAGGTTATAGCTTCCCTAGTGGAGTCACCATTTTGTTGTCTAGGTAAATCTTCTCTATGGACAGAGACGATCCCTCTAGCCCAATGAGTGGGACTAGCAACCAATGTGACAAGCTATGAGACACTTTCCCAAATTACAATCGAAATGAGAGAAGAGGAAGGAGACCTACCTCGTTTTGATGTTATAACATACTCCTTTGTTGAAGATCTTGATCACTTTCTCCTCAAGCTCAGTCCCTTACTGTTCACAGCGTTTAAATACCTGCACAAGAGGCCAAAGACACAACAAAGTATTCAAGTCCAACAAGCATAATTGAATGTAATTCACTTAATAGATCAAGGAGAATTAAGATAAATGATGCATTGACACAAGAATTTATGGAAAGTGAACCAGTAATTGCATATATTAATGAATGAAAGAGGAAGCATACAACCTATTCTTTGATGTTAGTAAGCCATCCTTGAATGAATGTCCAAGTCCAAGCTCAATCTCTCCAAGCACTCCTTCTCCAAGCCAAAATGAATATCATGTAGGCACTATCTCAGCATAAGGATGCAAATAATCAGAGACCGACCATTTGGGAATGGGAGAGGATGAATATATAGGTAGGGAGAGGGAGTTAGGATCTCTCCAAAAATACAGGAAGGCCCTCATCTCAAGGAGGAAGCTCATAGGGATAAGATCAAAGGGAAATATTGGGAGAATTTGACCACATCCATAATGAACAACCTCCAGCTCGTCATTCTGGAAGCCTCTAGATCATGAAGCTTCTTGTCCTCCTTGGGAAAACTTGCCTTTTAGGGATTAGTGTGAGTATCCAAGTAAAAATTGCGCGACCAGCACAAGGCTAGTATAGTGCAACCAACCATCATCACTGGTAGGCAGTGTCACAGTCACGTTGGCCCTGAATTTAGGATTTTTGAGCTCATTCTTTAGGTAAGGCTTAAGGCATGTTTTCATCAGTTCTTCAAGAAGGATCTAGAATGCATATCAGGATGGGTACACTACATAATTACCAAGTTTAAGGCACTTCGGGGTATGACAGAGGGAATTGCAGGAGGTGTGACAAAAAACTGTGTAACAGTTCCCATAAATGACATGTATCGCTTGACACACAGATGAAACCAAAAAATAGGTACCATTATCATCATAAAGCAGGTTATTTTCTTACCGTTGTTGGGAACACCTTGCCAGACTTATTTTAATAGGAAAATTTCATGCCCAACTTCCTCTGAGGAAAAATATCCATCAAGTTATTCAGCAGTATGATTCCAAAACATGATTTGATGTGAAGGCTTCATAATGTATACAGGTTGGCCCATGGACTGCAAACTTTTATTATAGTGTTTAACCGCCAACTATTGCTTATCTTTTCTCCATTATTCTCAGCAGAACCCTCTCGACACCAATGAGAGCATCCCGATTTTTCATGTTGGCCTAGAGCTGATATTTTATCGCCTTTTATTTTCTTCTTAAATTGAAGTCGACTCTCCTAGTCGTGACCAAACAGGGCCTTTAAGGAGAAAACAATTGCACCTCTAGAGGGGATTCAAACCATCGACCTCTCTGAACCCCATTTTCAAGAAAATGAAAGGTTGGGGTTCTATTATGATGATAGAGGTAGTGGTGGTTGTAAGTGTTGTCCAAAAATTTGGACATTTCTTATCACATGAGCTCATGGCTCCCTTCTAGTTCACAAAGTCTCTCCAAGAGAACTCCAATGGAACCCTCTCACATTGTTGTAGGTGGAAACCCTTTGACATTACTCGTGATTGTGGTGAAACTCTTAAAGAAAGCTTAAAGTTGGCGTGTTTTTCTTTGAAATCATTGATTCCTTCTTAAATATGTTATACCATAGTCCTTAATTATCGTCTTCATCTATTTGATGCTACATTATCTAAGTGATATTCCACCTTCAGGGGTTTGAAATTTTGTTTTGGTTTCTACTATCCTCCATGATCTTCGTATCCACGCATTAATGAAACTCTAGTTGGAATTGAACATGGGATATCTCCATATCCATGTCTTGAATTACAAATCCAACTAAGAATCATTTCTTTATCGTTCTGCATGTTAACACAAGTCATAAGATAGTAAGCCTCTCCACGTGTATCAATTTGTTATGAAAAACAAAAATAGATAAACAGAAACAAGTCGATGAAAAGGATAAACAAATAAACTAAGTTGAAGATCTTGCAGAGATTTAATTATAAACAAATATGCATGAATTCACATGTTACTAGATTGTTATTTTCCAATGAATTAGTACTTAAATTAGAAGATCATTAAAAGTTGTGATCCATGCTTTGATAATAAGTTATTGGAAGTACTTCAGAATTATGCTATGATTTTATGGTTGTTTAAAATTTATGGTTAGATTAACTAAACTTGAGTCATAAATTTGGTCAGAGAGCCATAGCAATAGTCTTTGGTGCATTAACTGCATATGCCCTTTTGAAGTTCCACCACTTTGTCAAGAGATCATCCTCCACATAAATCTCTTTATGTGAATTGTTTTGACTCTTAATATTTTTTCAAGGGATTTTAAAAATCATTTATGTGAATTGTTTTGGCTCTTAATATTTTTTCAAGGGATTTTTTGACTTTTAAGATCCTGAAGTCAAGTGAAACCAAATTCAAGAAACCCGTCAAGCATTCTTTGAACAAATGATGAACATGGAATTAAAAAAAAAAACACTCGGATATTGTTAAATAAATGCCTCTATAAAGTGCAGTTAATAATGTATGGATTATTAAAATTCATCATTAAATTATATATATAATTTTTTGTTTTATATACTAGTTGTAGTTGTAGGTTGAATGGGTATTCCAATTTAAATTAATGAGACAAATATATAATAAGTTTATGTAAATCTTAAATTATATTTTAATATAATTAAAATTAGTGTTATCAAATAAATTAAATGGTTAGTAAATTTTAATGGGTATTAATAGAAGTCCAAAGTTATTTGGGTTTGTTGGACATTATTTTATT
This sequence comes from Pinus taeda, assembly GCA_000404065.3. Classification (NCBI taxonomy): domain Eukaryota; kingdom Viridiplantae; phylum Streptophyta; class Pinopsida; order Pinales; family Pinaceae; genus Pinus; species Pinus taeda. The sequence goes on from APFE030270311.1 coordinate 5,000, forward strand.
AAGTTAAATAAACATAGTTACAAGAGATCTGACCCACCATAATTTATGCAATTCTTGGCATAAAAAATATTGTGAAAATGCAAAAAAATAAGTAGAATTAAAAAGGTGAATAATGTTGATTTACAATAAGAGCTTGCCAAATGATATGCAAGAGGTTGAACAAAATTAGGGTAGGAGGAACCTATTAGGTTTGGATAATCAATTTGAATGTATTCACATAAGATAATAATAATATATGAGAAATTTAACCTCAATGTGTGGTATTAAATTATAGTATTATAGTATTGTGAGCAAATCATGACATAGATATTTAAAATTCCCATTTACCTTTAGTGCTAACTGGAAAGTAAAGTTATTAGGAAGTGAAGATTTAATCATGAATGTGAATGTATAAGGTTGGGTGGTAAAATTTTACATTCATCTATATATTTTCCCTTCTTAATATTGAATTTTATCATAAAAGTAAATTCATGAGTATGTAGTTAATAAACATGTTTCTTGTCTTAGGGTATTATAATAGTGAGTCTCGTCCCGATGATGGATGGAGTTACCATCAGAAATGTTGGACTAATCACAAAACCACGCATTTATATTCTGTAAATCTTCAACAACAATAGGAAATTATAGTTAAAAATATTTAAAATGAGAGATTTGACAATATTTTTTTAAATTTTAATAATTATGCCTGTAAAATTAAAAAAAAAAAGTAATTAAATCAACCCTATATAAAGGAGTGTCAGAGATGAAGTGATATGCTAAATAAATGTTTTAAAGATAGATCATTTATATCCTTTGCCATATTTGTTTTTTTAAAGAATGTTTAGTTTACAATTTTGAATTTCAATGTAAATATGATATGTTGTCTGCCACTAATTAAAGTTAGGTTTGATGTAACATACAATGCACATAATTATTTTGTATTAAAAATAAAACACCTTTATTAACATTAGATATCATATAGTAATAAATACATAGTTTTAAGTGGAGTTGAGTATTTTAAAATTTATATTTGAAAAAAAAGGGATGAATGATTTGAAGATAATAAATTATGGATATTGATGATTGTAAGGTGTATTTAATACAATTAGGATATGAGAACTAGAGTATGTTTATGACGGGAATATCCTATTTGTATTTCCCTATTCTTTTTGGATTATGGTCAATTAATTATGATATAGTTCTATGTTTTATAGGAGGAAATGATTTGCAAATTTAATATCGTTTATGGACATGAAAATATTTTTATGTTATATAATTTTATGGAAAATTAGTACGAATATGCCTACTTTTGTTTAAGGCCAATATATGAGCTTCAGCCACTTCCATTCTTTTGATAAGTTGAAGCACAAAATAAACTATGCACAAACATTGACACCTATAAATTTGAGAAACTACCTAATTTTAAAGTCAATGAATCACACTATGCTAACGAGTCTTTATTGAAGCATATAGGAAAATTGGTATGTTATCATTTAGAAAAGTTTTAAATTTTGACTATGTATAACTATACTTATCACTAAGGAATTTGAGCATTGGCGTAGGCAGTTGGGAATTAGTTTCATTACATCACAAGAAAATAAACAATGATCCATCCCAACCATCAACTTCTACTTCTTCAATATTTGCGTGTATAAATAAAGCTCCATCAAACTCCAAAAAAAACAATACAATATAAGTGGATGGGTTTCTTGTAACAATCCATATAGTGATAAAATAGAAGAAAGAAGTCACAAATAGAGTGACAAACTCTATTTCTAGGTCACCAATTCCAGTAAAATGACATTATGTGAAAACTTGGAAAATGGGTCATTTGTTCACAAAAAGTACACCAACATTATTCACATGAGATATTTTTCAAAATTATATTAGTATGCATTGGATCACAAAAACCATGAGAAAAATGAATTAACAAATTTATATAGGATGGGCTTGTCTACAAGTTGGGATAATTTTACATACCTAGAGGAAAATATATAGTTCATCTCAAAAGAAAGGCACAATTGTAAGTAGCATTGAAAGAAAATATATAATAATATATTTAGCTTATGAACAAAAGTTGGTGAACATGGATAAAAGGTCCATTTTGAATAAACAATGGAAGTAAGTCAAAAGTTCCAAATTTTGATTTACTTGATGTCTATGGACAAGTTAGAAGTTCAAATTCTGTGAAACACTATATTTAAGTTGGTGAATGCTTTAATGCGTTTTGACATGTTAAAAACGTCGATTCTTGAGAAGGCCCTAATGTTGAAATAATTGTGAGTGCTAAAAGGGATTTAAAAAAAAATACGGGGCCTTAATGATAATTAGGGCATATCATAAATATGAATTGTAGAAAAGTCCCAAATGTCTTTTAGTCATGTTGAAAATATCAAAAATTTGGGAAGCCCCCTTGATGACTTTTGGTCAAGTTCAAAAGTTGAAACATTATAAAGGTCTGCGTTCCATATATATATATATGAGATCAAATTTTCTATAATCCTTCACGTCATTTAATCATATTGAATGATCCAATATGGTGTGGGTGTCAATGCATTTTCATCATCTTAAAAGTGTCAAATTTTTCAGAATCATTGATGCATTTTATTCATAATAAAATATTGATGTTTCTCATGTTGGATTTTTCATGAAAGCACTAATCATTATAAACTTTATGATGACACCAATGATGAATAGTTAATAGCCAAAGAACTATTTGATGCCATCTGTGTGAATAAGTTAAGGACAATGATCAAATTGAATCAAAACTTTTCTTTGAAAAATTAGAGTAAGACATCCGTGAAGGTGCCAATGCCTTATAGTCATCTTAAAAGTATCATTGATGCATTTTAGTGAGAATAAAATATTGAATATTTTCAAAAAAACTGATGACTATGATCAACTTACAATGATAATATTGTAAGGTGGAATTTATGCCTTTTAGGCTAAAAAAAAAACAATTTTTGCGAAGGACAACTTAAAAAGATCAATTTTATCCAATCCTTGATGACCTTGGCCAATATAGAAAGTTTTATTTTGGTGAATGACCCAATGACATTATGGCATGTAAAAAGCATTAAAATTTATAGAGTGTTTGTCATGAATATAAAAAATAAAAAATAAAAAAAATCAAGACCAAATATTTTGAAAACACCACTACCTCTCAGATAGGTTAACAATATGACTTTTCATAGCCCATGATGAATAGCTATGAGGAGGTTTCTCAAGGGAAAATTGAGGGCATAAAATAGCAACAAATATGACACTTAGTGGGTCATAAAAATGGAAATATCAAGGTAATAACCATTTTCTAGGAATCAAAAATTGGGTTAACCAAAATGAAAATTTTGCTAGGACAAGAGCACGATGATGGCCAAACCCATTTGCATACTGGTCTAGAAAACTCTACAACTTAGATAACAATTAGTGGATGAATTTAAGGACAACTGGGACATATATAGTCCCAGTTATGCCACTTATGAGGACGTCGAGGAGATGTGTCACCTTTTTCTTTTTCCTTTTCTATTTGAGGACTTCGGAACGAAGTGCATTGTTAAGAGGGGATGTATGTAGTGCCCTGCCCTAGTTGATTAACTTTGATACAACATCTACATTGATTTGGCCTTAGGGCTCACACATTATTCTTTGAGAACCTTAGGTTGAGGATCAGGATACTTGACACTACTATTAGTGGATGTGATGGGTGTGTTTATTTCTGATTGATGTTATGATGATGATAACTTTGATGGATATGTATATTTTCTATTGATATCATGATGATGATAACATTAATGGATATGTATATTCTCTATTCATGATATAATGATGATATTTTTGATGGATATGTACTTTTTTATTGATGTTACGATGATGAAAACTTTGATGGATATGTATGTTTCCTACTGATGTTATGATGATGAAAATTATGATGGATGTGTTCCTTATGTTAACTACTTACATTAGTTTTGGTTCACAATGAACAACGATGTGAATGAATAGGTCATGTTGATGATGTCATTATTATAATGACTAACACTGAGAAACTTTGTTACTAATGATTATTGAGTATGACAGGAAACCATGAGAGGCACTTACATGTGATGAGTTGACGACATCTAGTTTGATGGAATTAATATTTTGTCTTTGAAATTCTAAGATTAGTTTGAAACTTGCTATATATATATATATATATATATATATATATATATATATATATATATTATATATATATATATATATATATATATCGATGATATGTTAGTGGCTATAGACACAAATTAGTTGCTTGGCCGAATGACTCACACATGGGTGATGGGGTTGTATAATTGGTTGGAACTACATGGGAGGAGTAGAATAGTGTCCTTGATCTCAACTGCTAGCACTCCCATCGTGACTTGGGCTGGAAAGGTTGAAACACCTTCGCCTTGAAGATCATGATGTCATGGGGGTCGGTCCCAAATTTGGGTCGCTCACGAGTAATTTACTGGGCAGCATACATCAAGGCAGATTCCTTGATCCCTGGCACCATTAGTTTCTGAGAGAAATTCGGATTTTCCACAGTGTTCATCTTTACATTGGTCGACGTTTCGAGTCTAGACCAAGACTCATCATCAAGACTGATTTACGGCGAAAATAAAAGAAAAAGGTTTGTGATAAATATGCAATAGGTTTGCTGTAAAGACTGCTTGGCCGACAAATTGACTGTTTAATATTATTATTTACCATTATTTTAGTTAATTTCTGAATTAATATTATATTGTGTTTACTGAATATATTAATATTACTTCGTTCTTATACCCGGATGCGGGTGATTTAATGAGGTGTTAAATGCCTTGCATGCGGATCAGGTAGCTGGCATTCCCACTTGCTGGTTCGGGCAGTTCGAGGCTTGGAATTTACAGGTAGTAATGGCTCCATGTACCCGAGGGATGCAGGCGAGTAATTACAGTCTGGAATGCATTCACCATTGCTTAAATGAGATGAGGTCTTCAGGAATTGTTACTGTGTTTCACATCTGGTGGTCAGATCCTCAGCCCCCCTACGCAACTCAGCGAATTTGGATGCCCCCATGGATCCTTAACTGGTCTCAACTGAACCGGTTCAGGTATTTGGCATTCTCTGTCGGTGTATGGTTTATTGAGTTAATCTTCTCAGTCTGTGTTAGTTATAAGTATTTTGTTTCGTTTGTCTCTGTTAGATGCTATGGTTGGGTCTTTTATGATAGAATCTGGTTAGTGCTTCGGGCTTTTTCTGTCTCTGCTTGGGTTTGTCTGTTGGTTCATTCCAGAGACTGCGAATTCTATATTCGGGTCCTCTGCTCAGGAGTCTGGTCGTCAAACTGGGTCCCTTTTCTCTGTGTCTGGCCGCTTCACCATAATTGTCTGTCTCCCGGTTCCTTCAATTTGCAAATTCATTCAGTCATGGTCCGTCGTCACGGCACTCCCAGGCGTGGTAGCAATTCAGGGTCTCGTGGAGGCTCTCGAGGTCGTGGTGGCTCTGTCCCTCAGCGTATAACTCTGTTAGCCTCGGCCTCTCCTTCCTCTCCGCCCTCTGACAGTTCTGGACCTACCGTGAATAGCTCATTTCATTCGACTCGGTTTAAGTTCAGAAGCAGGCTCAATAAGCCGCTCATCTTAGCTATTGTTACTATTATTTTCTCGGAGGAGGAAGTTGAGTTTACTAGCTTGGAGGAAACCTCCAGGGATCAGTCTCATTCTCATAATTCCAGCGATTTTCAAGGTAGCTTGGCTGGTGTCGTCCTCAATGACACAGCTGCTCTGCACGAGGAGGGCCAACAGGAAGACCTTCATCCTCAGCCAGCTTCGACTCATGAACCAATCATTGATTGTGAGCCTGCTCGCCTCTCTGGCAATGTTTTGAACCTGGTTCTCCCTCCAGAAGGCAATTCGATGGAAGTTGCAGATAATGTGATGATAACTTGGGTAAATTCCCCCAACCAGGCAAATGACGACGCTTCGGGTGTTCTTCCGCAGGACTAATTACTCTTGGCTTCAGCGATAATACAGCAAATTACATGTTTTTTAGTTTTTGTGTGAAATTCTCAATATGCAGGGCTTCTTATTTCAACAGCATGAAATTTCACAATCCCCAGGACATAATTCTGGTTATCAAGTATTTTGTAATAGTGATGGTAAAGGAAAGCTTTTTGTAATCATGGCTTCTTCTAGAGCCTTGAACTTACTTAGCTCAGATCAGTGTTGGATTTCTCAAGTTCATCAGAATTCTCACCTCCATGAGTCTCATTTTTTTAAATGGATGGCAAGAGGTTCCTGTAACAGACAGTTGGGTAGAGGGCAGGCTATAGCCCCCTCAGAGGTTCAAACCTCTTTGTAAATATTTTTCCCCTTTTATTTTAATAGAATAGTCTTTACACAAAATATATATATATATATATAATATATATTATATATATATATATATATATAAGTATATATATATTATATATTATATATATATATTATATATAAAAATATATATATTACTTTGTTCTTATTATTATTTTTACTAAATTATCTTATAATTTTTAACTTGTTATATTATGATAATTCTTTATTTATGATTGCTCATGTTAATGTTTAAGTGTAATTAACTTATTATTTAGGTTTATGTTATTATTATATATAAGTTTGTTATTATTTATCTAAAATTAATTTTGTGAGATTGTTTATATGTTGTTTGTTTGAACTAATAATGAATTTTATTACCTGAGTTATGAGATATTTTATTTAATAGATTAAATTAATAAGTTTTATTCTAATAATTACCATTATATTATGTTATTCATATATAATTTCTAATGTTTTCCGAAACTAATTTATTAGAGGTTCATATTATTAATTATATGCCAAGAATATTATGTTGCTACTATATTAAAATTAAATTGAGAAATTAGTTGCATGTTATTATTAGTTGATTAAATTAGTCATTAAGCCTATTATTAATTTATTAATTCTATAGATTTTATAAATTATTTATCTACTATGTTTATTATGCTCCTAATTTATTATGTTTATTCATTGATTTATATTATTAATTTAATTTATTATGTTGTTAATTTATTAACATTGAAGAGGGAAATTCTTTATGTGTTATTATATTGATTGATTAAATTAGTTACTAAGCTCTATGTTTTAACTTAGTACCAAGAATTTTTGGAGAACTTATGCTATATGTTTATGCCTTAATGTTGATAAGGTTTTTTATATTATCTATGTATGATTAAAATAAGATGGGAATAGTATTATGCTGCTAATTCAATTAATATATTTTAATTAAAGTTAATATTATTAGGAGTTCTTAAGAGATTAAGGATAGTTGATTAGGCATGATTTATCCTTTACTTAAGAAGAGCTAAAAGGTCAAAAACTCTTAAGGTTCTAAAGGAAGCCCTAACTAAGAGAGGAACAACCAAGGTAAGGAAGAGAGAGGTAGAAGGAGAAGGAAGGGAGAGATGCATTATTCGTGGGGGGTGAGCAAAGAGTTCCAATTTTTGCTAATTTCCAAGCCTCCATCCCTATTGAGGTTTCGCGGGTGTTCTATGATTTCAATAGCTTCTCTAACTTTTCGCTTGAAATGGTGATGTTCATTGGCAATGACTTTAACGTCTACAAGGCATATATGGTGATTAGTTTTACCTACATGCTCAGCCAACGCTGAAGAGCGGGTTCTTTCGTTACGTATATCTGCACTATGCTCTTTGAGCCTAATCCTCACAGACCTACCTGTTTCCCCTATGTATTGCTCCCCGCAAGAGCAATTGATGATATACAATTGATTTCACACTTTGAACTAAGGCCTTAACTTCAAAAGTAAAGAAAAATTATGTACTATGGTGGGGCATGTGGCATTATCATAAGAAGAAATGTGAAAGAGAACTCCATGTGAATAATGTCATGGACTACTATTTGGAGTTTGGAAGAGATAGGTGATTGAATAGGAAAGAGACACATGGACAAGGATCCACACATGGACAAAAATATCCACATCAATAGAGAATCTTAATGGGATTTTTTTTCACACTATTCAATGTGTTTAGAAATGCCAATTTTGAGATTGGGCTCAATGCCCCTGTTGCGGCCTTGGCTCACTTCTTAAGTGTTTGACATGACCGATTTACTAAATGGGTCCAATGAATCCATCGAGACCCTTGTTCACTTCCCAACTGTTCTCCTGATAGGGCCTTGGCTCACTTCTTAAGTGTTTGACATGACTGATTTACTAAATGGGTCCAATGAATCCATCAAGACCCTTGTTCACTTCCCAACTGTTCTCCTGACCCACTTTCACAATTGAACTAAGATTTTAACTTCAAATTGGAAAGGAAAAAATCCATAATATGGTAGTATAGGTGGCACCATCAAAAGAAGTAATGTGAATGGGAGTTTCCACATGGTTTGTTAATTTTCTATCCCTAATAGCTTGGGCAATCACTACCTAGGAGATTTCCTTGCTGTAAAATTACCATTACACAAATCCACTGAATAAAAGACACAACCATGGTTTTAATAATTATTACAATGCAAGCAAAAAAAAATATGCCAATCTCACACATGCACAATTTTTTTTATTTTTATTTTTATTTTTTATTTTCCCTTAAAATTAGTCCTTCATTCATTAAATTCATAACTTACAAGGGCTTTCTTCCTAGGATAATGGCCCACTAAGGAAAATACATGCAAAAAGAATATGGAAATAATTAAGCTAACCAAATCTTCTGCAGATCTTGCAGGCTGATTTAGATCCTTCCCTTGCTACCCCTTACACTCTTCCTTGAACCCTACATTGTTGAATGGAAGTCCTCCATGCAATCATTGAGATCTCACTCTCACTATTTCTTTTTCTCAAGACGTGTCTTCTCCCTTAGCCTAGCCTTCCTGTTATAAGTTTGAGTCATTGACCAAATCGAAAACCTTAATCTCCAAAGTAATTAATGTTTGAGATTAGATCTCAACATCACTTGAGATTATATCTCAACATCATCTAATTCACTAATGCAAATAACTAGGTTAAGGGTCAATTAGGTGACTTCCACATGCCTAGATTCTTAGTCCTATGTAGAAGTACCTTCTTGAGCTACAAACATCAACACTCCCATAATGAAATTGCCTTGTCCTCTTGTGCCATAGCTCACAGAGGTTGTCATTGTCATGTATCAACACTCGAACAAGTTTACATGTTAACGAATACAAGTAGCTCTCTCCAACCCCAATAACCACTGTTGTGTTCAGGCCAGATTCCTTTGGATGAATGAGCACTTACTCCTTATTGAACATGATTACATATCCTTCATCCTCAATTATTGAGATTGAGGGCAAGTCCTTCTTAAATCGCATGTCCTTGGCTTCTAATGTCTCTCTTGACTCTACTTGGAATTTTGATGGTTCCAACACCCTTCACTGCCTACTTGGCATCATTACCAAGCTCAACATGTAAACTTGAATCACTCTTCATCAAACTACTAAATAGCTCCCACACCTCTGTCATATGACATGATGCACCACTATCTAAGTTATAAGCACTCCTTATGATGGAGTTGGTAGATAAACATGAGACAAGAGAGAAGTCCTTCTCAAACTTCATTGCAAATTCTTCAAGATGAACCTCTACTAATGTTGTTGTCTATTATGGCTTATTCTTCGCCTTCTTCTTCTTGGAAAATGAAGCACTTGAGCTTGCTCAAGTCCTTCTTCTTCCTTCACTGAGAGGTTTCCCCCTCATCGTTACATTTGGAACCCTTCCCTTTGTCGTTCATAGTACGATAATTTTATTTTTAATTTAACAATTTGTTGAGAAGTGCTTCGATTTCTATTTTGTGCACCAAATTTGTTTTAATTTCTTAATATTGATTGGTTTTTGGCAGGTGAGCAGTTGGGGAAATGAGGAAGAAAAAACTGGGAACAAAGGAATTGCACAAGCAAAAGAGAAAGAAGAATTTGGGCCAATTAAAATTTGTTGGAGCAAATTTATTCTCCAATAGCTTTTTCATTTTAATTTTCTTTTGTAATTATAAATATGGTTTTGGTATAATCAAGAGGGGGTTCTAGATCTGAAACTTGAGAAGGAAATTCTCTACAAAGAGCGAGATTTTTGCACTACTATAGGAAGCTAGAATTTTGTAGAGAATTAACTAGTTTGGACCAGACTTGTGGAGATTAAAAGAGATGTATTTCAGCTCTGAAATTTTCATGCTATCATGAAATTTTTCTGAGAATTTCATGTACTCAAAGGCTTTGATCAGATCTTTAATTCTTGTACACTATTGTCGGAAATTGAGGTTGATTGATCGTCTGCATTTAATCAAATTTGATGCAATTCTTGATCCAGATAAGTATGTGTTTTTTTAATTTTCACTATTGTAAATTCATTTAAAATATGTTTGTTTAAATCATTTGAAAGCTATCTTTAAATGATGGATCTAATTACTATCAAGTTAAATTATGAATTCGAATAAATAAACAGGACATATTTGTTAACTACTTAGCAAATTCATATCAACTTTATCTTGGTTTTAATAATGACTATTTTACAAGAACTATTTCTTTAATGCAATTATATATATATATATATATATACATACATATATATATACATATTGGAACTCACCCAACTACTACTCCGATAAAGGAAATCCAAACCATGTCTAAGGTAAAGTATAATGATAAGTCATCTTCTTTTAATCATCTCCTTCAATTTATTTTAAGTTGCAATAATTTCAATATTGATGAACATATTATTTGCAGGATTTTCGCTCTTACTTTGACAGGTAAAGCCAAAGACTCGTGCTTATTTCTTCCAGTTGCCTTTGTACATAACTGGGACAAATTTTTGAAGATTTTCCTTCACACATTTCAAGAATATGATTACGAAAAAGTGTGTGATCAGTTAGAAAAATTGCATAGAATGAAAGGTGATACTTCGAATATTTTTTTATATTATAATTAAATTAACTTTAATGCAATTTTGGTTCAGATATTTTCCACCTCAATTCCAATTAATTGGATGGTTTAGACATTTAGTGTCTTTGTCCTGTGATCATTATGAAAGAACAGAAAGCATGTCCATTGCTAATAAAGAATCAAATGCTCAAACTGATTATGTTGATCCTCCACAAATTGAAATTGCAAATATTGTTCATCAATCTCAATCAGAAATCGTTGTTGTTACTCAATCAAATGATGTAGATTTAATATCTGTTCCGAATTTAAATAATGTTGCTATATCTGATGAATTGGAAAATCAATGAGATGGACAATCCATTAGCCACAATCAGCGTCAAATATATCAGCATCAAATAAATCGGCAACAATTAAATTAATTAGAGAATGTCAGTAACGCACTATCTACTGCTGCAATTAATTTAGAATCCTCTTTTGCTAATAATAAATGTTTAAATATGGCAACAAGAATATTCCTATTTTATTTGTCCTTGAATTAAATTGTGAATTAAAATCGAATTTAGTCTTAACTGCTACTTGGAAATAATTAATTTGTTTATTTTAAATTAATTAGTTGGAGAAATTCAAGTTAGAAGTCTTTTTGAAGCCATGCAAGGGTTTTCCTTAAATTAAGAAGATAAGATTGAGTTATATTTGAGTTGTAATTAGTTAACTCAGTTTACTGAGTTAAATCCAGTTAAATTAGTTCCAAATTGTTTGAGGAACTAATGGTGAGTTAACAGTCAGTTGATGCATGCAT
>APFE030270315.1:0-15458 GCA_000404065.3 Pinus taeda
TCATTGAGAGGTGTTTGCAAAACTGGGATTTGGGGTGGTCCAGTTTGCTGTAAAGGGGCTTGCCCTTGACTTTGATCCTTTGAGGTGCTGGGCTGCCCTGCCTCTGTCTCCTACTGTTCATCCATTATTTCTTTGCCTTTTGCTGTAGTGGTGGTTGTAGATGCTTGCTGGGTAGTCTGTGCAGCTGCAGCAGTGGATGTGCCTTCTCCTACTTGGACTGGTTGCTTGAATATGACTTGCTGACAAGAATCCAAGTCAAGAGTTTTCTCTAAATCTTTCACAGTCTGCTCCATTTTCTCTTCCTGAGTAAATTCTTCTACTATTGATCCAGGCACCCATTCATCTTGGTTGGCAAAGTGTTCTATTTGTGGATATGGACAATGTTTATAGGCTAGCAGCCTATACTTGACTCTCCTAGCACTGATAAATCCTTTAGGGTCATAAGGGACCCACTAGAAGCTCCTTTTGAGTTTGAGCTGTTGCCCCAATATTTGATCAGCTTCTTGCCAACCATCTTTCTTATTCATGATGAATGGGCCTAGGTGGTCTCTGAATTTTAGATTGGCTTTCTTCTTGGCACTATGGAAGTGTTTGAGGTAAGAATTGATGAGTAGCCTATAGTATTCCAAGGAAAACAACCTCATAGGCACATACCTTGGGAGCCTGTAGGGACAGAGCTCACAACCATAGATTCTGATAACTATGTGATTTTGGTATAAATACCAATCACATATTTTGTAGTTCCTGGACAGCTGTAAGATTTTCTGCATATCTTTGGACAATCTGGCAGGAGGAGACCTCTTCAAGAGGCATGTAATTGGATAGAAAATTGGTCAATAAATTCACAGTAGGAGTAGGGAGAGCTCTGGACTTGATGAAAAACTGAAGACCAGAAGATGACATATCTCCTCTCACCCTGTGAATCCAGCTTCTTGATGAAGGTGGGAACTATGGATTTTTGGTTTTTAGCCAAAATTTTGATTGAAAACCCATAGTTTAGGGTCAAAGGGGGTTAATACTAACCCCTGATGGGTTAATACTTCCCAAGAAATGTTGCATAGATATAGTGCTAGGGGGAAGGTTATTTACATAGATTTTTGGGATTTTTACATAGATCTTTATAGAATTAGGGAAGGGGGGGACTTAGGGAGCTAAATAATACATCAGTTGTTAATATGACATTTGTGAGGTGAATGTAGGGGCAAAGATTAAGTTTTTAAAAGGTAAAACTTAGGAATGGAAGATGAATGAAATGAGAGTAAATATTTTTACACAAAAAATGTGGCTTCTTTCTCTTGACTAAACTTCATGGTTTGACCTAGTACTCTGTCATGAACTGAAGTGGAACAGGACACTTGAGCAGATCTCAAGGTCCTTGGGGATGTTGGTAAATGATGTTTGGGGGAAATAGGGGGAAATTTAGACATGATTCCAATGTTATGTCCTCAAACCTCTGCTTTGATGCCAATATCCTGAACGGAATGAGTCTTGTACTTGATAATCCAATTGGTGATGGCCCTTCATTTCTGCAACCTTGCACTACTTACCCAACCTAGTAATCCTAACATTTTTTCTTCACTTGAAGTGGGTGCACTTGAATTAGCAGACCCTGATTGTTCTCTTTTTCTTTTGACTGTCCTCCTATCTAAATCTACCCTTATTTCTTCCAAGGACACAGATTAAGCAGTTAAGCTCCTCCATTTCTCTACCTAGCTAGTCATCTGCCAAGCTTGAGCTGTTTGGACAGAAAACGTTCTCTATTCTGCAACAAGCAATTTAAACATGGCATGGTCCAAATTGGACTATTGGGCCATCCATCCAGTATGATTAGCAGCAGTATTTGTAGAGTGGGACACTGTCAAAAGATAGTAGTGGCATTTTGACTGGCCACTTTCCTGGTCTTTAGTTTGGGGTTCATTTTCACTTTTCTCTTGACCATTTGATTTTCTTGCCTTTTGATTATTCTTTTAAGGCATACCCTCTTTCATTTTTTATTTTCATAGTATTGACACAAAATATGGAACCTTTGCAGCCTGCAATGATGAACATATTTAGCCCTTCCACTATCAATCATGAAAGATGAAACCTATTGGTATAGGAACCTAACAGTGGCTCCACTTGGGGATGGCTTTTCCTGGAGGAAATCCAAGAACAACAGGTCATATGGCCTTATTTTCCTTTTCTTACTGCAGTGAATCCTCTCTAGTATTGACACCTTTGATCTGAATATAATGAGCTGATATGCAGTGCCTCATGACCTCATTTGTACAAGAATTGCCACTTTGTGTCTTACTGACTTGTATCACTGCTTATCATTGGTTCTCTATTCTGTAGACCTTCCTCAAATTTGTTTATGGAGCTTTTCAAGCATCTAAGTCATTTTTGATATGGTTTTGCTGATCATTCTTCAAAATTTGTTGTAGTTGTTCTTTTATCTATCTGTTGTAAAAAGAAAAATGCTGAAAATATAGACATTTATGTACAATATGTGACTGTGCTATGCTCATGGATCATAGTAGTGCTTGAGCATTCTCCCATTTACTGGGCCTTCATCATTATTTGACTCATCCAGACTCTTTAGAAAAAAGGTGTTATTGCCTTGCACAACTTGAATTACAAATGGTCCTTTTCACAGAAAGTCAAATTTGCCATGCTTTCCTTTGTCTTCCCTCCTAGAGTCCCATTTCAATACTTTGTTCCCTATGAAAAAGTATTCAGCTTTTGTTCTTTTGTCAAACACCTTTTTCAGCTTCTCTTGTAGAACCTGGGTTCTCTGATACACTTCTTCCCTTGTTTGTTGTAAGTGAATTGTTTGATTGATCCTCCTCTGGAATCATTGGGTTCAGCCTGTATTTTCCTGCAGCCAATTTGATCACCAGGGAATCCAAGAGATGATGGGAACACAGCTTCCAGGCCATACACCAACTCATATGGGCTAGTACCAATAGATCTTTTGGTGGTCAACCTATCTGCCCATAGTGCATTTACCAGCTTCTTATGCCAATTCTTTTTGTTCTCCTCCAAGACTTTTTTAATGATGTTGATGAGGCTTTTATTGGAGGACTCAGCTAGGCCATTGCCTTGAGGGTAATAGGCTGTTGAATGACCTAGGGTGATATGATATTTGTGACAGAAGCTGATCATTCTCTTGGATTTAAAGGCAGTTGCATTATCTGTTATGATTTTCTCTAGGCAGCCAAATCTAGACAAGATATTGGTTTCTAGGAATTGTATGATAATTGAGTCATTTGCTTGTCGACAAGTTATGGCCTCTATCCATTTGGTGAAGTAATCAGTAGCTGTCGGGATCCATCTATTCTGGCCTGAGGATGAAGGGTGAATTTCCCCAATGAAGTCTAAGCCCCATTGTTGAAATGGTTTTTCAGTTCAAATGGGCTTGAGGGGTAAGGGAAGCAACTTTTTCTTCCCTTCAAAGATATGACATTTATGGCATGACATTACAAACTTTTTTGAATCAGTAAACAGGGAGGGCCAATAAAATCCAGCCCTCAGGATTTTATCAGCTGTGGATTTCCAATATAATTGCCCTCCACAATCTCCTCCATGAAATTCTCTAAGGACCTTATCAACTTCATCTGAGGTTAGGCAGTTAAGCTGGACACCTTCATGATTTTTCCAAAATAAAACATTGTCTATTATACAAAATTTTGAAGCTTTTAATTTTAGAAATCTCTTTTTGGTTCTGGATAACCCTGGAGGAGCTTGCAGGTTTAATAATACAAAACATATGTCAGCATACCAAGGTGATTGTAAAAAGGCTTGATTGATCTGGGGAGTCACCATCTCCTGTTCGTTATCCAGTTCATTGATGTCAAGGGCTTGGAAATTAGTTTCAGTCATTAGTTTAGCTAGCCCTTGTCCTTTTATAAGTTTTGTTGGTTTGATTTCTATATCATATTCCAGAATGTTGGCAATCCATTTTCCCCTCTTGCCTTCAATTCCCTCTTGAGTTAAAATGTCTTTGACTACTGCATTGGGCACATATGCAACTATGTGAGAGTACAAGATATAAACTCTGAAATCCTTTATGGCTTTTACAAGGGCATATGCTTGCTTTTCCATGATCTAGTACTTGAGTGGGGCATCTCTAAGGGCTCTGCTAAAAAATACAATAGGTTTTTCACATCCCAAGTCATCCTTTTGCAGTAAGACAACAAAAATTGTATGTTCAGAGGCAAAGGAGAAGATTATAAAATCTCTATCAAATCTGGGGCTTGTAAGAACAGGCGTTTTTGTTAAGGCTATCTTGATTTCTTCAAAAGCCTTTTTGGCTTCAACTGTCCATTTAACTTTGCCATCTTTCTTGAGCATATTTTTCAACAATCTTATCAGCTCAGCCAAGTTAGGAATGAATCTTCTTAGGAAATTAATCTTTCCTAAAAAGGATTGTAATTCTTTGATGTTTCTGGGATGGGGGACTTGAAGTATAGCTTGAATCCTATCAGTGTCAATTCTTATGCCATCTTTTAATATTATATGACCTAGGAGTTTGCCTTCTTCCAGGTCAAATAGTGATTTCTTTGGGTTCAAAGAAATGCCATACTTTCTGCAGATTAAGAACACTTGTCTAAGGTGTTTTAAATGTTCTTGGCCTGATTTTGAGAAGGCCGTTAGATCATCAAGGTATATGACTAAGAAGTCATGGATTTCTTTAGCAAAGGCTATGTCCATTTCCCTTTGAAATGTGGCTCCAGCATTCTTGAGTCCAAAAGGCATTTTGACATACTTGAAAGTTCCCCAAGGTGTGGTGAAAGTTGTTTTATCTTGATCATCTGGGTGAACTAAAATTTGATTGAATCCTAAGAAGCCATCCAATAGTGAGATCCTTGGAGCTCCCACTACCCTTTGTAAGATATGATCCATTTTTGGCAAGGGGTAGTGGTCTTTGAGAGAGACTTTGTTCAAATTTCTCAGGTCAACACAAAGTCTTATTTCCCCAGTTTTCTTTCTTGTAGGTACAAGGTTAGAAATCCATTCAGAAAATCGTATAGGTGCAATGATTCCAGCTTCATACATTCGTTTTACTTCCTTTTCAATTAGGGGAAGAAGGACTGGATTCACTCTTCTCAGTTTCTATTTAAAGGGTGTCTGGTTTTCTTTCAGGGGTATTGTGTGCTAGATAACTGTAGTATCATAGGATTTAAGGTCCTCATAACTCCAGGCGAACACATCGTAAAACTCTTTGAATAGTTTAATATATTCTGATTTCTTATCAGGAGGTAAGGTTCTAGAAAGCTTGACCATTTTGGGATTTCCAGTGGTCCCAATATTACACTCCTCAATTTCTGCATTTATGGGTTGCATCTTTGGTTTCTTAGGGATGTCATTTGAATCAAATATGTCTTCTAAAGGAGTAAGACCTGTGGACAAGAAATTATCCTTAAGTTGAATTACTTCAGTTTCTTCTTCAATAATTTCATCAAGATCTGCTAGTCTTAGCTTTTGTAAATTGGCCGAGTCAAAGGTTGTAGGATGTAATATCAAATCTGTTGTTTCAGCTGATATACTTGTCTTAAATTCATCAACTTGGTGCTGATCATCCCTAATGCTTGTGTCTATGTTTAAATTTGAGAATTCTTCTTTCATGGTCAAAAAATTATTTATCTGAGTATCATTCTCAAATACTTGCCAATTATTTACATTGTCTGGGACAGAAGGCCTATGTTTAATCTCAGCAGTGAACTGGTGGTTAGGCCCAAAAGGAAGTTTACAGGTGCTTGCAAAAGTTTCCAAACTATGAGCATGCAAGTTGTGGCTCCTAGGTATTTTGGTGAGCTGATATTCCAAGAAGCTGTTGAGCAAGTCTGTCACTGCTATCCTATAAGACCTTAACCTAGGATCATTTGTGACAAAATTTCCCTTTATTTGTTGTATAATTAGGTCTGAATCACCTAATATGGAAACTTTGGTCACTCCTATATTCTTAATCAGTTTGAGACCTAGCAAAAGGGCTTCATACTCAGCCATGTTATTTATACATCTGAAGTTGAGCCTATATGCATGACCTAGAGCATGGTCATTTTGAGTGTTGTGTATCCAGACCCCTGCTCCTGCTCCTAGCTTATTTACTGACCCATCAAATTCTAAACACCACAAGATCTCTTGATCATTGTTTCTTTCAATGGATTTACAAATTTGTTTAGTGGGCTGGTCTAGTTTTGGTGATTCTTGTGATATATCAACAGACTGTGTTGGTTTGATCACATCAGTGGTCTTTTGATCTGAAGTTGTGGAGTGTTCATTTATGTGCCTGGTTTCTGTTGTTTTTAGGAGCTTGACCTCAGTTTTGGGACACATATTAGCATTGTACAGTATGAATGACTCCATGTCTAAATGAATGGAGTAGATTGGGAAGTTTTGGGGCTTCTCCTGACTACTGACCACATATTTCATCAGTGTTTCTTGGTACAGTCTCTTTGGCTGGCCAAAGATTGAGATTGTGGCATATGACATGTCTAGTTGTAGAGATCCTTGGAGTTTGGCACCCCATGATCTTGATAAGAGCATACCATATTTGGGTGGAATGTCAGCTACTACCACATCCATTAAAATTGTTTTGGCTGGATATTGGACTAGGGATACACAAAGGTCTTTGATCAGGCCTAAACATCTCACCTGACTGGAATCAAATGAAAACAAATCTTTATAGGGCCTGGTGATGTCTAGATCAACTTTTTCCATTACTGATTTGGGCATTAGGTTATGAGAGGCCCCTGAATCAAACATGGCATTGTGTAGCACTTTGTCATGAATGTTTAGGCTTACGTAGAATGGAGGAGTCCCTTCATCCACTGATTTGCCATTGACTTCTGAGCCAAAAATAAGCTCTGGTTGATCATCCAAAATATTAACTACATCCCTATTTTCTGGTACTTGTAATGATCTATTGATTTGTTGTCTCAAGACCTCATGTTTGGCTAGTTCTGAAAGAGGAATTTCTATTTTCAGTTTACCAATTTCCGTCTCAAGATTTAAAGGTTTTTCCATCTGAACTTTTATATTGTGAGCAGCAAGTTTTTCTTTCTCTGCTGAATTTTGGGTGACCTTGTCCTGGTCAGGTACACTGTTTTGGGGTATGTTTGGATTGGGACTGTTTTCTAGAGGTCTGCCCAAGATCTCTGTTGGAAGAAGTGGTGTAGATGTAGGTTTTACTAGAGGCTGTACATCAGATACATCTTCCACTGTGACCTCCCTTTGGAGTTTTTTATCTGAGGACTCTATTGAAATGGCTTTATCACTAGATTTTTTGGGCAGTTTGGTGTTTGTTTGTTTGGTATTCTCAGGTACATCTATGGTTCTACTTCTTAACTTGTATTGTTTGTGTACTTCATAGACTGCTGTGTCATACCCTTCTCTGAAATCAAATGACTCACAAGATTTTGCTTGGAATTGCTTGTATTCTTAGGCTTGTTGATCATCTTGTGTTAAGAATACTTGTTGTTCACTGTCCAGGCCCATTAGATTGATGTGGGGATCTTCTATTTGTTCACTAGTGGTTGAGGCCTCTGCATAGTTTTCTTGAAATGGAGGTCTGATATTTTGATTAGGACCAGTCCTCCTAGCATTTGGGTTTTGGTTTTTTCTAAAGTTGGGATTCCTAGTAGTGTTTCTTGTTTTCCCTTCCTAAGAGGACTTTCTCTCCATGGTCTCAACTCTATCTCCCAACCTCTCCATACCCTTCATGATTGCATCTAGCTTTTGGTCAAAGGTTGAAGGTTCCTCTTTAAATGTTGTTCTTCTCTCATTTTTTGCTCTGGTTCTCTTGGCAATCAGGTTTGCCTCCACACTTACAACTATATTCTGCATGTCTGCAAGACTTGGAGGTTCTCTTTCTCTTAATTGATATGCCATATCTGAATCAAATCCATCTGGGAATCTGATCAACGCCAGATCTGGTGGAGGTCTTAGGTTCTAAGGGATGGCATTGTATACATTGTTGAACCTAACACAATAATCTTGAACTATTTCTTGTGGACCCCTTCTCAAGTTATCATACTCTGTTAGTATGTGTAGAGGGTCTTTCTTCTTTTCCCATCTGTTTAAAAAACTTAGGTATAAGGCATCAGGATTGAGTATAGAATTTGCAGCTAGAGACCTAAACTAGTTCCTTACATCCCCTTTCAAACTTTGCACAAAAATTTTCATTCTTACATCTTCATCATCTATCTCATAGTTCTCAAAATAGTCGTGCATTATCTTGGTGTGTTGCTGGGCTATATAAGTGCCAGTACCATGAAAGTAAGTGATTTTACTTTGATAGTCTTGGGGCATTGCACCTGGATTTTCATGTAGGTGTAAATGAGCATATCTAGCCATATTTGCAGGGATAAAAGGGACAGCAAGGAGTGGAAAAGCTGGAACAACAGGGATAATAGGAGTAAGGTGTGTTAGGGATGGAGGAGTGGGGAAACTACCTTGGGAAGTGGATGAGGAACTAGGATAAGTAGGGGTTATGTGAGGATGAACTGATGCTTTGACAGGAGTAGAAATATAGCTCTGCTGGATTGGTTTTGTATCTGAGTCTGAGAGCTCTCCTAGCTACTCTTGTTTCTTCAAGATCTTAGGGATTAAGTTGGGGTTTTCAAAGACAGTTGGGGGATTAGGGTCAGGGTTGGACCTAGTGTAACTAGATTTCTTCTTTGGAGCCATCTTCTGAGTTTTGTTTCCTTGGTGTTCTATGAGAAGGTTTAAACAGGAAGCTTATTTCCTTGCAATTGGTAATTTGAAATAGTCCCCAATGGAGTCGCCATTTATGTTAACACTCAGGTTGTTCCCTGCTTCCTAAAGGGAATACAGCCGAGGTAACCACTAACCAATATTTTAGTTACAGGTCCTAGCCTACCTGTAACCAGAGAGGGCTCTCTCTTTATGATTTAGCTTTGTTGGTGGATGATTTTAGGCTAGTTATGGTGTGCTGTTTTGTTTGAGTTTGGCTGGTTGGTGAATTCAAACAGAGCTGAGGTATAATTTACTGAACAGTTTGGGCCATTGGGTAATGGAGTCCAAGTAGTAAGCTGCTGAAGTATGTTTATGAAGACAAAGTATTGCTGCAAAGCCAGATAGGCATCTGTGGAACAATTTTTTAGGTTTTGTGATGAAGTTATGGAATTAGTGAGTGAAAGGAAATTGCGAATCTTTCACTATGCTAACAAAGAAAAAATGAAAGTGTTGCTTAAGAGCAGTTAAGAATTCTTAAACAATATTCACAATCATAGAATTAGTTTAGACATGAGCAATTAAGAATTCATATCCATGGCTAATCCAGAAGAAAACACATTTAGAAATAGAGATTGAGCATAGGGTGTGTTCAAACAAATCCTAAGCTATTCTTCTTCTCTATTTACTATGATCATGAACATATTTGAATTATGGCATACACAGAAAAACAAGTACGCAGTTCAGAATAACTTATTGTTCTAGCAAATGACACAGGAATTCTGTAACACAACAGAGCCATTCATTTCCACCTTCAGACAACATAGGAACCAGGAACTCCATTAGCAATTTGTATTAGCAAAATGTCTCAAATATACAATAGAGCTCTTCTGAAAGAGTTTCACTACAACCGACCCTCAATACGTTCTTTGAGGGGATATATATACAAAATAGGATACAAAATATCTCAATAGTGAGTTATTGTGCAATAAATTGCACCACCAACTCTCTTACAAAAAATAAATGAAAGAAATAACTATAGCGTTTAATGTTGAAATGGCAGCTATCTTTCTGTCAGACAACTTTTGACTTTTTGGCTCAGGAAAATTGGCTGTAGTTGTGCCTTTAATTCTGCGTTAGTTGAGCCTGCTGTCTGAGTGCTTTGGTGAGTCACTGTACGGATGCTTCCTGTGATACCTGCGTGCTGATTTGTCTGCTGACCTGTACTATGATTGAGATCTGATTTTTCACAAAAAGGAATAATATACTGGCATCACCTGGGCAGAATTTCCAGCATTTCCTGCCACCAATCAGTTGGAGGCAGCTGATGTCTCCTTATCTTTACCAGTGTTTCACCTGCTTCTGTATATCTATAGAAGTTTGGAGGCACTTCAAACAGATGATTTATCTCATGCTTAATAAAAAATAGATTTTCCAATTTGTCATACAGAGATTGCCCAGAGGGAGGCCCTGCTTCTTCTGTGGAGCTGCTGGATGTTGTTATTTGATTCTCAACATAATTGTTGATCCTTGTGATATACTGATTATATGGCAACAGTTGTCCTGTGCCAGTCACTAGGCTTGGCAGTCCTTTATCTTGTAACACTGTCATCTTTGCCCTGAATTCATCAATTTCTGCCTTCATTTCCTGACATTTTCTTTCTAGTGTTTGAGTGAAATTTCTCAAAGTTAGCACTTTCTTAGCTATCAGGATGGTGTCTGTTCTGCTATTTATTTGTAGAGCTGCCAATTCCTCCCTAGTGTGATGATTGAGGAAATGTATCATCTTATTGGCCTGCTCAGGCATGATTCCTAGTGCTGTTCTGGCCCTTTGTATTTCAACATGAGCCATGCTTATCAATTCAACTTGCTCATGTATTTCCTGGATTGACCTCCATTGGTCATGTATTGATTGGCCAATTTTGGCCCAGATTATCTTCTTGATTTCTGTCAAGGTCTTGCCTAGAAGCAATTCCTTTTCCAAAGTTTTTACTTTGGCCTCCAAGGCCTTTATTTCTCTCTGCTTTTCTGCCACTATCATCTTGGACTTGTCATAGCTGGCCTCTAGCTTGGCCAGTCTATCCTTGGCTTCATTTATTTCTGTCACTTAAGTTTCAAGCTCTTTGACAGCTTTCATCAAGTCCTCCATACTCATGCTAGATTCTGCTGTTGTTGTTGCTTCTGTTGCCTCTGTTGCTGATGTGGCTGTGGTTGATGCTGGAATGGCAGGATGGGTTGCTACTGCTTGTGAAGGAGGGGAAGGGCCAAGAGTTGTAGATGTTTGAGGGGGCTGGGAGGCTGATTCTCCCTATCTTCCTTGCCATGCTTTCTCCAATTCTCCTTCCATCTCTAGTATCCTTTGATTCATCTTCATAAGTAAATCCATGGTGTCATCAAGTTGTTTTTCCTGTGCAAGTTCTGCAGTGTCAGGGTCAATGGTTGGAGGCAATTTTGCCTGCTTTCTGAGTGCAGCAATATCATCCGACTTCTTTTTCATAAGGGCCATAACACCCTTTGGATCTTTTGGATCATGCCCTAGATCAATGATAATGTATTCTAATGTTTTTATTCTATTGTCCTTGGCCTAGGAAGACATCCTTTCCAAATCCAACTGTGTATTAGTATTTTTCAGCGATTCTTTCAACTTATGGGCTAGCATGGCCTTGTCTGCAAGTGTGGCATACACCATTTCCCCTATTTGCTTGTGCAACTCTATCTAATCCATTGGATGTATGTCTTTAGAAAAGACCTCCAAGTTTTTTCTTAGGTAATCTGCAGAGGTTTTGGGATGTGGAACTTTAGGCTTTAAATGAGTAAAAATTATTTTGTCCTCCTTGATGTCGTATGCTGCCATCAATCTCTGTTTTTTGGAAGGGGTTTCCTTCAAGAATTGATCATAGAGTTGTACTCTCAACAATTCATTCTGTGCTTTGATCTCCATGAAACCCCCTTTGATACCAGCTGGTTGGTTGCCTTGCTACCTTGAGGAGGATACCTCTGTGTCTTACTGCATGGCCTGTTCCAGCTGAAATGAACTAGTGGTAGTCTGTTGGCTGGATTTTCTTTCTTTGCTTTGGCTTTCTGCTCTTTCTTTACTGATGTCTTCTTCCTCGGTCTGAGGGTCAATTCTTGGCCTCTTGGCCTGTGGTTGCTGTGTTGACCCATTTGGCGGTGTGACCTCCTCTCTATCATGTTTTTTAGCTCTCTCTTCATTGAGAGGTGTTTGCAAAACTGGGATTTGGGGTGGTTCAGCTTGCTGTAAAGGGGCTTGCCCTTGACTTTGATATTTTGAAGTACTGGGCTGCCCTGCCTTTGTCTCTTGTTGTTCATCCATTACCTCTTTGCCTTTTGCTGTAGTTGTGGTTGTAGTAGATGCCTATTGGGTAGTCTGTGCAGCTGCAGCAGTGGATGTGCCTTCTCCCACTTGGACTGGTTGCTTGAATATGACCTGCTGACTAGAATCCAAGTCAAGAGTTTTATCTAAATCTTTCACAGTCTGCTCCATTTTCTCTTCCTGAGCAAATTCTTCTATTATTGATTCAGGCACCCATTCATCTTGGTTGGAAAAGTGTTCTATTTGTGGATGTGGGAAATGTTTATAAGCTAGCAGCCTATACTTGACTCACCTAGCACTGATAAAGCCTTCAAGGTCATAAGGGACCCACCAGAAGCTCCTTTTGAGTTTGAGCTGTTGCCCCAATATTTGATCAGCTTCTTGCCAACCATCTTTCTTATTCATGATGAATTGGCCTAGGTGGTCTCTGATTTTAGATGCTTCTTCTTGGCACTATGGAAGTGTGTAAGGTCAGAATTGATGAGTTGCCTATAGTATTCCAAGGCAAACAACCTCATAGGCACATACCTTGGGAGCCTATAGGGACATAGCCTGCAACCATAGATTCTGATGACTGTGTGATTTTGGTATAAATACTAATCACCTATTTTGTAGTTCCTGGACAGCTGTAAGATTTTCTGCATATCTTTGAACAATCTAGTAGGAGACCTCTTCAAGAGGCATGTAACTGGATAGACAAACTGGTCAATAAATTCACAGTAGCAGTAGGGAGAGCTTTGGAATTGATGAAAAAATGAAGACTAGAAGATGACGGATCTCCTCTCTCCATGTGAATCCAACTTCTTGATGGGGCACTGGAAGCAATCTGTTTGATAGTATAAGAAGAGGTGATAGATGTATGATGAATATTTAAATATTGCTTCCCTGTCCATCCTCAACAGTTGGTCATGTATCTTGTTGGCAATAAGCTTGGCATAATTGTATTTTACAGCAAGAGGCTTCCCAAGGCTATATGCAGATAGCATGACCAGCGTAGTCTCATCAACATGCTCATTTGTGGATAATCCTAGCATAGAGGTTAACATGTCCACGAGAAGCTTTCCTACCTCATTGAAATTTGTATATGAAAAAAGAGGTGGCCCAGAAGGTTGGCAGTCTGCTTTCATGAAAGTTTTGGCCATTGCAGCAATGTTTGTGCTAGAGAGCTTGGAGCCCTCATCCAACAAATACTTAATGGGAAAAGGGTATAGTAGCTGGGTTTGTTTGTAATTCAGCATCTGTTTTATGGAGTCTGGTATTATGTAGAAGAGGATGCTCCCAGATGGAGACTTTGCAGCTCTGAGCTTCTGGTCATAGTTTTCTGCACAGAGATGAATGACTTCAGGAAAGACATTTACAGATGGCAGGAAGTAGGTAGGCAGATTAGACTCCTAGATGCCATACATGTCACTGTTGTCCAAGTGACTATTCCTTAGCTGGCAGAAGGTCTGTAAGTGGTTCCTCTCTGCCACAAAATTTGCAATGAGGAAATCACTGTCTACAAGTGGCATAGCTTCAAGCTCCTTATTGGGTGGATTAACAGGAGCAACATCTAGTGCAGATGGAGTGGCCATGTTTGTTTTTAACTGGATATTTACTTGAGTTTAGGATTGGTGCAAATGCTGAGGAATTCCCACTAAATTGTGTTTGACAGTGAGCAGCCCTGAGAGTATGAGGAAACTTTTTTCAGGTTTGATGAACTGTGGGGCACTCTGTTGGAAGAAACCAGAGCGTGTTTGAGCTAATTAGCTGGTTTTTCAAGGGGAACTTTTGAAAACAGGGATGAGTGTGCAGGTTTATGGGCTTTTAGCCGGTAGCTCGGCTTCTCCAATTAGTTTTTATGGTGAATTTCGAAGAAGGGCATGGGTTTCTTATAGAGCCTTGTGGTGTAGGGATTTTACCAGGTCTTTGGGTGGTTTCAGTGGACAATTTATCTGTGAGGAGCTTTTGCAGAGTTTCTTTACAGGAATTTAGGAGGAAAATAGGAGAAATACGGGTAAAGTAGGTCGCCTGCGGCAAATACCTGGATTTCTCGGTGCGGGAGGCATCAAGCTGGATCAATTGCAGGTATTTAGGTCGACTTTTAGGGCGGCAGCAACTTTGGTGGGTGAATTCTCGATTTCGGCAGTAAACGACGTCTTTTGCATGTAGAGTGCTCGGAAACGACGAATAAAAATGAAAAACAACGGTCATTTCCCAACCTTTTATGCATTTTTGGCCCTTTGGCGCCTTTTTGGTGATGATGTCAGCATGATGTCATCAGTGGGTCCGGGTACGACAGGGTGACGCAGCAGCTGACGTGGGTGGCCAGGTGGCGGTGACACAGTGGCAGGGCAGGCGGGTGGACAGACGACGTGGAGGTGCGGTGGCGGAAAGGTGAGGTGACATCATGCTGACAGGGGTGTGACGTCAGCGAGGGGAGATGGGTGGTAAGTGGTTTCCTTGGAGGCCTCATGGGCAGTAAGTGGTATGAGGGGGGGGCGCTCTGAACATTGCGGGAGGCGACTGTGGCAGGGGTAAGGCGGTGAACCGCCAATCACCCGGACGCAAAAGGTCGGGCACCTTCTATACAATATCGACCGCCCACCCTTGGATCGCATCGCCCATGATCAGACGGCCGTCAGGGGAAACGATATGACAGCGCGTTAAAATAGAGGGACCCGCTGATTAAATTAATCGATTTAAACATAATACGCGCGGGGGTGGGTTTTAACCTTAGGTTTTCGGGTTTTAATGTAATCGTGCGCATTTATAAATGTTTTTATTTGAAAAACATTATAACCAATGTATTTAGGGCGGAAAAAGGGGTAGGAAGGGTTAATGAGGGCAGGGACCATGGATTTTTGGTTTTTAGCCAACGTTTTTTAATTGAAAACCATAGTTTAGGGTCAAAGAGGGTTGATATTAACCCCTGATGGATTAATATTCCCCAAGAGAGGGCTATATAGCTATAGTGCTAGGGGGAGGGTATTTATATATATTTTTTGGGAATTTTTACATAGATCTTTATAGAATTAGGGAAGGGGGGTACTTGGGGAGCTAAATAATACATCAGTTGTTAATATGACATTTGTGAGGTGAATGTAGGGGCAAAGATTAAGTTTTAAGAAGTAAAACTTAGGAATGAAGGATGAGGGAATTGAGAATCAAGGTTTTTACACAAAAAATATGGCTTCTTTCTCTTGACTAAACTTCATGGTTTGACCTAGTAGCTTATCATGAACTGAAGTGGAACTGGACTTTTGAGCAGATCTCAAGGTCCTTGGGGATGTTAATAAATGATGTTTGGGGGAAAATAGGGGGAAATTAGACATGCTTCTAATGTTATTTCCTCAAGCCTCTGCTATGATGCCAATATCCTGAATGGAATGAGTCTTGTACTTGATAAGCCAATTGGTGATGGCCCTTCATTTCTGCAACCTTGCACTACTTACCCATCCTAGTAATC
>APFE030270315.1:34157-79792 GCA_000404065.3 Pinus taeda
TTTGTTTAACTATTTAAATAAAGTAATCTTTGAATGAATAAATATCTATGTTTATTTGATAGAGTCATCTATATGCCTGTCAATAGACAAAGATCATCAAACGCTACATTTCCAAAGAATAATAGTTCCCAGGATTAGCAGTAATTCTTTTATTTTTGCTGATAGATTAAGTTATTCACCTATCATTAGATTAGATAACCAATCGTTCATCCACCCCTTTTATTCATTATTGGGAAACTGGTCCCATTATATCCAGTCGGAGCCACCATCCCAAACAAAAAAGGAGCTGTATTAAGGTCCGGACCGGGTGGTTATCCCCCAATGTTGATACAACGATTTTCGGGCATCAACACCTTCTACTAGAGAAGACTTTATTTCTCAAGGAAAAGACTACAAGTCCCCCTCTTTTGATGCCTTTTGTGATTCTTTAATAAGAGAATAAGAAAAAATCTTACATCTTGGTCTTCTTAATCTTGGAAACTCTTCTAAGAAAGCCTTAGCTGCCCAACAACAACCAAATTCAAAGAATCCTAAGAAGCAGTATCCTAAAAAGAATGGTCCTAAACCAAAAAAGGGTCCTAAGCAATTTCAATATTAAAGTGAAAAATCAATTCAACAAAATGATAAGGCAAATAAAAACAAAGGGAAGAAGACTAATAGAAATTGCAACTTTTGTAATCGAGATGGCCACTTCGAATCCAAATGATTTAAGAAGATGGAAGCCTTGGAAGCGGAAATGAAGAAGCATAACGTCCATTTGGAGCACTCTTCAACTTCAACTTCATCTTCAAGAATAACACTTTCTGCATGTGGTTATCAAGCATCTCAGTCTGGTTATGCACTAAATGTATCTTCTTCCTCTCATTCTCATGAGTGGCTCATTGATTCTAGAGATTCTTTTCAGATGGCCAAAAACAAAGCCATGTTTTCTTCTTTAAATGATTGTAACACCAAAAATATATATTATTGGTGATTATAGATCTCTTAGTGTTGTGGGGACTGGAACTGTTCCTCTAGACAATGGTCAATTTAATGATGTATTATGAGTTCCAATCTTATCCTGCAACCTTATATCTATATATCAAATAACTCATTCAGGTGAAGTTAAAACCTTTGAATTTTCACCTCACGATGTTGTAATTAAGGACCCAAGAGATCCTAAACAAATTTTAGTTATTGCCATTGCTGATGATTCTACAAGGTTGTATAAGTTTAACAAATTTGGGTCATCAACTCTTCCCTCAGTATTTGTTGCTCATAATGATGAAGTGATAAAACATTGGCATGAGCGATTTGGTCACTTAAGCTATCGCTCCCTTCAAAATATATGTAAAGAACATATGGTGACAGGTCTTCCTATGGTATCTTGTAGAGAAGGTGTTTGTTCCAGATGTGTACTCGGAAAACATCATCGGGATAGTTTTGAAAAATGTGCCTCTTGTCATGCCTCAGCCCCTTTACAACTTGTGCATAGTGATTTATGTGGTCCACTTCCAGTTGTTTATTCTCTGGCTACAAGTATTTCTTAACTTTCATTAATGATTTCTCCATATGCACTTGGGTATACTTCTTAAAATTGAAGAGTGAAGTATTTAACATGTTCTTGGTGTTTAAGGTATTTGTTGAAAAACAATTTGGACATCAAATTATTAAGCTAATATCTGATAATGGAGGAGAATATGTTAACAACAAATTCATCAAAATTTTCACCGAGAATGGAATTCAAATGCAACATATTGTTCCATATACTCACAACAAAATGATGTAGCTAAAATTAAGAATCACACCTTAAAGGAAATGACTAATTATATGCTTCAATCTAAAAGACTTAGTCTTAATTTTTGGGTAGAAGCAATTAATTCTGAAAATTACATAGTAAATCGCACTCCTACTAAGGTTTTAAACAATATCACTCTATAAGCAGCATGGAGCTCAATTAAACCAGATGTAAGTCACTTTGTGTTTTTGGAAGTGAAGCATGGGCCCATATTCCAGATGAGAAGCATAAAGATTTAGAACCTAAGAGTGAAAAATGTATTTTTGCTAGATATTATGAAGATGTTAAAGGATATAGACTTATTCCACTTAAGTCCAAAAATGTTATCATTAGAAGAGATGTAAAGTTCGCTAAAAATATATTGGCCTACGAGCCTAGTTAGGTGGATGTGCCACCTCTCTCTATCCATTCTATTTCTGAAAATATTTCTTCTTCATATGATGACAGCGAGGATGGCAATCCTCCCTCACCTTCTCAAGATCCTCCTTCAGCTCCTCAGCTTCCAAAATGGGTTTGTGCTACTAGAGATGCAGCAAGTGCTATTGCAGGTGATCCTTATGATCAACGATGTACTTGTTCTCAGTTTGATAGAGCCTCTTCTTTACTAGCTCAAGCTCCAGTGAATTATGATCCTGACACATTTGTAGAAGCTTCAGGCCATCTAGATTGGGATGCATCTATGAATGAAGAATATCATTCATTATTGGAAAATGATACATGGGACCTTGTTCCTCTTCCAGAGGGACAAAAACTTGTTAGATGTAAATGGGTTTACAGAACCAATTATGGACCAAATGGAAAATTTGATAAACATAAAGCTCATCTATTGTTAAGGGTTTTTCACAAGTTGAAGACATTGACTACACTGAAACATTCTCCCCTATTTCCAAAATGAACTCTATTTGCCTTGTTCTTTCTCTTGTTTCCTCTTTCAAATGGAAGTCCATCAGATGGATGTTAAATATGCCTTCTCGCTTGGGGACTTGCATGAAGAAATCTATAGGGAAAAACATATTGGCTTTATACAAACAACCTCCAACCTTGTATGTCAGCTTAAGAGATCCCTTTCTGATCTCAAGCAAGCCCCTCGGGCTTTGTATGCCAAAGTGGATAACTTTCTTTCAGATACTGGCTTTTCTAGGTATCATTCTGACAATACTGTCTACACCCATAAAGTGGGTAAGTCTCTTATCATTCTTGTTCTTTATGGTGATGATCTTATCCTTACTAGTAGTGATCCCAACCTTATAAACCATGCGAAGTCTAGCCTTAAAAAGAAGTTTGAAATGACAGAATTAGGACAATTGCATTATTTTCTTGGTCTTCACGTCTTGCAATCCAAGGAAGGTATTTCCCTTTCCCAATCCAAGTATCCCTGTGATATTCTACGCCACTTTCACATGGAAGATTGTAAGCCAACCTCTTGTCCCTTTCAATTTGGAGCCAAAATTTCAATCACATGTACTTCCCCTGAAGTTGATGCTACCTTATACCATCATCTTGTAGGAAAACAGTTGTATATGACCCATACCCATACTGACCTTTCCTTTGTTGTTGACCTTGTTGTTTGGTTTATGCAAAACCCACTTGAAACTCATTGGAAAGCAGCTAAAAGAATACTTCATTATGTTCGAGGTACAATTCAGTTTGGGACTCATTGTAGTGCATAAGCATATCCTTTATTGGTTGGTTTCACTGATTCCTTATTGGGTTGGTGACCCTAATGATCGGAAGTCTACTGTAGGTTATGTCCTCACTCTTGGTTATGGACCTATTACATGGGCTTGCAAGAAACAAAGTGCCATTTCTCTTTCTTCCGCAGAAGCAGAGTATCGTGGTGTTGTAGAAGCTAGTAAGGAAGCCCTGTGGCTTCATCAGATCCTGTCAGAGTTTGGCTTTCAGCAACAACATCTGACTACACTTTGTTGTGATAATAAAAGTGTCATTCAACTATGCAAGGATCCAATCTAACATCAACACAACAAACACATTGAAATACACATGCACATTGTTAGAAAGCTCATTCATGACCATGTTCTTGAAGTGCGATATTGTTCAACTAATGATCAAGTGGTATACATACTTACAAAGGCTCTCACAGAGGGGAAGTTTACTAAACTCCGATTTATGGTTGGAGTTCAGGAAGTTGTCACTAAGGGGGGATAGGCTCTAATGCATCCTTCCTTCTCCTATTGTGTCATATTTGTACATCCTTCAATCCTATCCCAAGTTGTTTTTAAGGAGGGGTGTTAAGATATTTTGACACATAGGAAATAGTTAAGTATAACTTGGTCTAGTGTAGAGTTAGGTAAAGTTTGTTTCTTTACCATGTACATTTGTAACTTACAATCCGAAGGTCACGATATGTTCTAGACATGAAATGATCTAACGGTTCATTCTCTCCTTAGTATTATTGACACTTGATTCATAGCTTAACACTCGATTGGTCCATGATCTCTATTTAAAGAGCATGGAGGGTCATTTGTAGGGTGATTGTTCATGAGAGAAGCTTATGTAAATTTTCTTTATTTTATTAATAAATTTCCTGAAGTGGCCATTTTGGCTTAGGCCGTGGACTGTTTTACCTCTTTGAGGGTTTTAACCATGTCAAGAATACTGGTGCACTAATCTATGATCTATTTGTGAGCGGTGTCCTTTGGTGTTGTATCTGAGGAACTTACCCTGTAAATTTCTACATATAGCCCTCCTTCTAGTGCCAAAAATGTTGATGATGTTGGACTTGCCAACATTCAGGGGGTCTCCCCTATATGAAGTCCCAATTAGACCTCACACCATTTGGTGTAGGATCCCCATCCGGAATACAACCATGTTTCCGAAGTACTGAGTTTTAATGATGTTCCTTGGTTGCAATAATGCATAGAGTGGTGTATTGGGGACTTTGGTGAACAATTGTATGAAATGTTTTAACACACGAGGGGAAAATAAGTGAGCCCCTTAGAAGCCCATAATAGTAGGCAGCTTGAAAGGAACACACAAGCATAAAGACATCATGAGTTAGCCTATGAAATAGTTCACACATTAACCATGATGGAAATAAACAACAACACACATTCAACAAGATTCATACTAATACAAATGAAATAGTTCATAAGCGTTAGCATAAGTGAAATAACATATATTGAAAAAATAACAAGAAAAGGCCTACTATGTTCAAAACATATGCATGAAAATGTTCCCACTCTAAGATTTTATTAAAGTAAAAGTTCCAAGCATACATATACTAATGACGAACCACTATCCCCATTAGTGGAACATGAAGTGTATGCTTGCTCCTCTAAATAAATATACTCCCTCTATGCTACGGACAAGCCAATGCTCTTAACAAAACCCAACCTCTTGATTCTAAGCTAAAAGCCTAACCAAAAGATTGGCTCCCCAAAATCCCTTTACATGAGTTATGAGGGAATATTGATAACGAAAGGGGTGACTATTCACTTCCCCCTATGATTCTTGCACTTCCCTTATGACTCTCCAACTTCTTTAGAAGATGACTCTTTAAGTTCATTACATCTTGACTCTTCACATTCCACAATTGACACTTAGAATTCCACTTAAAAATTAATTACAAAAGAATATTACAATATACTCGTACTCATATAGGAAAAAATTGGGTAGAACCAACTAGACAACCTAATAAGAAAAAACAATTAAGCTTGTGTTTGGGGAAATTCTAGCTCAACAACTTCCACTTGAACATTCTAAATGGTGCCAAGATTTGTTCTACACAATGACATACCCAAAATTTGTGATGGTATTAAGCTGGAAATGAACTCTATCCTCAATGGAATCTGGGTACACTGATTTGGAACCGATTTTTGTTTCTTTCTTGAGCTGGAGAAACATTGTATTGATTTGGATAGGGCCACCAGTGTACTTTTGAATATTTATTATGTTTACTTCAAGATATTCCCTAATGGTGATCTATCTCTACTACTCCAAGTATTCTTCAATCTCCTACCCAACCTGATTCCTTTGTTTGGTTTCAGTGAGTGAGCCAATTGATTAGATCCCGTGTGATTTCACCAAGAAATCCAAGATGTTGTACAATCGTGCATATGAGGCTTGAGTGTTGGTGATGAATGAGGTGAGTTGTTTGTTATTATAAATGAGCATCCAAACCTTTTCTTTCTCCAACTCTTCCTCTTTCCTTGTCTTCTTTCCCAATTCAAGCAGTGCCCCTTTGTATTGCATTGATTATTCATGCACGACAGCAATAGTTGATTGTATAGCCTTGAGAGTTTTGATGTGATATTTACACTTCTACTGCAACACATGAAATTGGATAGGTTTCTTATGCCTGGTGACAATATCCTCATAAATATTCTGCATGGTCTCACCAATGTCAATACTTCACCGAGTATCATTGCCTTTAGTTCTTCTAGATAGACCTGTGTGGGAGACGTGTTTTGTATCTCTATTTGGATTTGTTCAACTTCTTTCATAGCAGCTTGCAAGTTCTTTTCCAACTTTTTGTTTTTGGCCATTAGATAGTTTGTCTTTGAATTTGAAGCACCTGCGAAGGCCAAGCTAGTTGCAACAATGGCACCTGTATTTCTTCTAGTGTTTTTCACAATCACCCTTTCTGTGATGAATGCAGGAGATGCAATGACATCTAGAAAAGTTTTCTTCCTCGCATGTACAATATTTTTATAAATCTCATCATAAGTCAGATTGTACGTGTTCATGATTGGACCTTCATCGAGAGGGACAATTTCCTCTTCCTCGCTTGGAGCTTGTTCTACTGGGGGATGGAGATATTGAATGATGACTAGTTGTGTACTTGGCATCAGGTCAACATGTTTCTTATGCAGCTCTGGTTCCACCTCCATGTCTTCGATCTTGATTAACTCCTCAATCTCTTAAGTGAGCTCCTTATCATATATATGTTTTCTCTCCTCCTCTAGTTGTTGGTTCTACTCTTGTTCTTTGTCTTGTATTTGTTTGGATTCTTCTTATTATACTCTTCACCTTTCTTCTTCTTCCTTCTTCTTCCTTTATTCCTCCAATATCTTATGCTCTCATTCTTCCCTCTGATTTTGTTACGTTTCTTGCATCCTTTGTTTCCTCTTCTTCTCTGCTACTATGGCCGCTTTAAGTATGACTAGATCTTCTTTTATCTTGTGGCATTTCTCTCCCCCTGGACTGTGGAGAAATATCCTCTTGCCCTTATCGTGCATGGGGTTTCTCCTTTCTGATGGTACTTCCTCTGGAGTGACTTCTTTCTATGGAGTAACCTGCAATGTTCTAGCGAAACTGACTGGTTTGCAGGAGTTGGAGGAATTATAAAAATTCTTCCATCCTTCCTCCTCAGGTCTGTGAAAGGTCCCTCTTAGCCACTGATAATGAATCCTCACATAGTGGTCTTTGCAAACATTCCTTGGATCATATGGATTGAAGTCCAAACAACCGAATGTGAATTTCTCTATTGCCTTGTCTTCGGTGTCCGTAACTTTTAGATTCTTGATTTCTACAATTTGATCTCCATAGGAAGTGCACACCAAAGTGCTTTCTTCTTCCTATTAAAAGTTGTTGACAACCCTGTGTAGAGATGGTATGCAACTTTTGCATGACTAATTTATTAGTGGCATACCTTGGTAATAGATGCAGAGACTTTTTTCCTTCAAACTCCCTAAGGAAAGTGTCATCCGATGCAGCAAACCAATTTGTTATCTTTGATACTACTTCTATTTCCCCACGGGACATGCAAGGTAGTTCTTCCTCAAAGATCAACTTGTACAATGGAATGAGGAAGTGATCAGTCATATTTTCCATTACCCCTCTATGGCTACACTCTGAAAGAAGTTTTTAATAAATTTGCACAATAGGCTCTCGTGGTGTCCAAGTCCAATTCATGGCAAGGAATGAATTGTGAGCACAGATTACATCTAGTAGATAGGAATACATGTAAAATATAGCTTGCTTTTCCTTGGGAGGACTAAGGGAATTAGCTACATGGATCCTTAGTTGTTGATCCAACAAGTTTGAGTAGTTGAATGGTCTTCCTTCGTTCAAAACCTAGTTCAATAAGAATTCCCACCCTTCAAGGAAGGTCTTAGTGCTCTGCTAACCATAGATTCTGCAACATATAACTACCAAGAGTTAATAGGCCCTCATGAGATATTTTGTCTTGTAGGTATTGGTGGGTGTCTAACGAAACTTTTCTATATCTTTTACCCATATTTTGACAATGTACTTTGTGCTCAAGTAGTTGGTGGAAACATAGAAGTAATAATCAATGTGATTCTAACTCCAGCAAATGATACATGAGATGATAATCCAGTGCTAGAAAATAACCAAGACTTTGTCCATTGGAATTGTTTAGAATCATAGTCTTTGGATCTGTATGAAACACTATCTAGCCGAAAACATCTACACATGGGACAGTCAAATACCTGCATGCAACCTTATGTAACCTTGACTTCTAGATATCGATATACACTTGTTGATCTTTAAGGTCTACTTGGAATATTCTTGAAGAAAATGCTTCATTCACTTTCTACCATGTGATATATGATTCCTTTTCTATAAATAGTTGAGTATCTATGTAAACTAGAAAGTTCATTAGGGTACTCTTAACTACCTCCCCAATGCTTCTTTCTATGGTATCCTTTGAATCATATCTCTTTGGTGCCATGATGTCAATGACTAATGAAGAGAAGTGCTCAACAACTACAATACCGGTAGGAGGAAAATGCACTCACGGAAAAGAAAAATTAGCTTCAAAATTTTGACTCACAAAGAAAGATCACAGCAACAACCAGTGGACTAATAATGAAAATTACACAATTCTTGAGGTGAAGGAGGGAGATTGGCTTCCTGAATTGTGCATTATGCATTCTCAATAGCTAGTGGTGCATATGGGGGCTAGAGACTGCGTGATGTGTGGTTCAGCCTAGGCAGACTAAGGTGGAGACTGCGCCTTACACTATCTTAGTAGCCAAGGGATGGGCTTGAGCCCTGTAACTCAACAATGCATAGTTGGGCTAGTTGGGTACTATGCATTGTGTAGTCTTAGAGGCCAAGCATCAAGCTTGAGCCTTTGACTTGCGCAATTCTCAGCTAGACAAGGAAACTACTAGGCAAGGGAAGGGAAGATCTTCCAGGAAAGAGAGTGGGAAACTGGAAGATCTAAGTGATGGTGCAAGTTAAAGTGTAGATATGACTAAGGATAGATGGATCATTTCAAATCAAGTGCATAATATCAACATGAAAAAGGAAAAACAAACATTCATGGAGAGTCGCTGAAATGATCACCACTGATGCGAAAAACAAGAAAACTGATGCGACAATTGTAAAAGGCAAATGAAGAACTGAACCAACACTTGTACAAGCTAACATAAGTTGAAACACCATCAACCATGAAAAGAAACAAGAAAAAAAAATCACATAATCTAAATGAAAAAAAAAATGACATAAAAAGCGACAAAAGAAAAACTCACCCGAAAAAGTGTTGCAAACTCTATTGAAGTCTCCTTGATCTCCTTGGGAATGTTATAGCTCTAAGATTGAATGTGAAAATGATCTATAGGGGCACACATTATATATATTTAGACGCGCATGCCTAAAATCAAGGAAAAAGACACACTAGGTGAAAAGTCCCAAAGATAGTAAGCATGCCACCTTTAGGAAACTAATTAGTGACTCCTTATTTCTAGGGATGTTTTTTTTTTCTTTTTTTCTTTTTCAGAAAATCAGGCATGGAAACTGTGAAGAAGGATTGTGCCCTAAGGACTAGGTAACTTCTTGACTAATTGGATTGTGTAGTTTTTGAGCTCAAGGAAGGCTTGCACTATTTATGAGCTTAAGGTAAGGCTTTCATCCATTACTATGCAGTTTCTAAGGTCAAGGAAGGCCTTCCATCCTGGATTGCACAATTCCAATCATCAAGGTTGTTTTTCCTTCCAAGATTGGAAAGTTTCTAGAGACAAGCCAAGTAATGTTGTAAGGTCAAGTCAAGATACGGCTTGTGCCTATAAGATATCAAACCAAGATCAATACATCATAAGTGAAGAAAGAAAATATAAATCTTGATCACAAAATGAATACTTGACAACAGTAAAAGATAAGCACATGTGGACAAAAGCGAGGCTCCAAAATCAAAGCATGGGAAAAATTTTGGAGGTTGGTTGTAGCAGCTACAATAGCACTCAAACATTGCACCGAATTCATGATGACAACTTTTGTGTTCCCATTTGTCTTAGGATTGAATGCTATACACCTCTTCAACTTGATATCCATCATCTCCCATATTGTATTCCAAAATGAACTAATAAATATTACATACCTCTCGGAAATTATGCTCCTTGGTATTATAAAGCGCACATAGACCTATGTAAAGAACAAGTTAATTTCTTCTTGTGCATTGATGGTCCTTTTACAAGGAATCAAAACACACATATTATTGAACCTCTCAATTACCATGAATGGTAGTCATGTCCCTCCTTCCTCTAAATGATAAGGTTAAATGAACTTCTCACGAAAATTTCAATGATGAGGATTGGATCAATAATTGAAGGGAACTATTATGGAATAAGCAATGATATTTTCCATGCTATGATGGGGTTATAGATGGATATGTGTTAGATATTTTTTATGGATGACATGAATGTTTATTATGGATTGAGATGGAAGAGTTATTATGGAAGTCTATAAAACCTAATATATGGTGGATGAATCCCACTACACATGGAACTTACATAACAAGTTTTCACCATGGTATGTATTAAAGGTGCCACCAAAGTGGTTTTAACCATAGCATGGATTATTTCTCTTTACTATTAGTTTATTTTTTGAGTTAGGATACCTTGATATCTATGCGTAGAATTTCTTAAGATGGATCTTGTTAATGGGATTTGTTATAGGTTCACCTTGAGGTGTCAAAATTTGATATGCTCATATGCCATAACTGACAATGATGAAAAAGGGTCCTGACTTTTTAGGTTCAAATTTACCCTTGTTATTTATATATGATGTAAGCTTATAATTTTACTTAAGGACTAGGTCCCCAACCTAGAAATTTGTACTCTTAACCTTCTTATTGTAGCTACAGTGAAGATGATTTTGGTAAGCTTGTAAATTTTTTAGTGCATTTATTCACAATTTGCCTAATAGTTCTAGCTCATGCATTCTGGAAACTCTATGTTGTTCTTTATAAACCAAGTGCTACAAAGATATTTGTAGACATAAGATCGCGACCTCAATAGGAAGAATAGATTTAGAACCATAAAAAAGAGAGTAAGGGGTGGCACCTATACGAGTGTGGATAGTAGTGCAATAGGCCCACAAGGTGAGATTAAGTTACAAGTTCCAATCATGATCAACTTCATTGATCACCTTTTTGAGTATTTTTAGAATGGTTATGTTAGATACCTTCGCATTGTCATTAGCTTGCAAGTAATAAGGGTGAAGAATTGGTATTAGATGTAGAATTTATGGAAAATCTCATGAACATCATCATTTTTTAATGATATACCATTACTAGTGAAATAACCTACGGGTCACCATATCAAAAAATGATATAGTTCAAGATGAATTTTAATATTTGTTTTCCAAAATTATACCTAAGAGGAATGTCTTTGATCCACTTCAAAAAATACTTAGTGGCGATGATTATGAACTTATATCCATTGCATGAGGAGGGATACATTTTTCCTATGAGATCTAGTCCCCATTGTGAGAACAACCATGATGTAGTAATTAATTGGAGATTTTGTTTACACATGTATCAAATCTCTATGTTGTTGACACTATAGACATTTCTCACTATACTATTGAGCATCTTGATCTATAATGGGCTAGTAAAAACTTGTTTCCAGAATTTTATTAGCTATGTTTGGATCACTAGAATCCAAACCACATATTCCTTGATGTATCTCATGTAACATGGTATTAGCCTCTTTCAAGTTGATACACAATATTATTGATCCTTATCCATGCTGAGTATAAGAATTGTCAAAGTATAATTTCTACTTAGGTGAAGTTGTGGTATTGAAGGTTGATTATTCAAAAAACTTGGACACTAATAGATTTTATTCATATACCAATGCTTCAACCAACTCATCTACAATAAATTATCCCTTAATAAATTTTCGATCCACGTATTCTATATCAAATTCACTTAAGATCATGAAATACTTATCCATATGCCCTATTAGATCTTCCTTAGATAGAAGATACTTGAGTGGATCAACCTTTGAAATGAGCTTATTTTTTTTATTCAACATGTAGAGTATAAGCTTCTGAGAGACAAATATGATTTTGTTGATGGTGTTGGACCCACTAACATGTAAGGGGATCTCCCTGATAAGAAGTCCTAATTAGACCTCAGACCGTTTAGTGTAGGAGTCCCAGCAATGGGTCATATGGTAATGCCTTGACCGCAATTTCGCATAGAGGCAAGTAAGATGTCTCTATTGGTAGTAAGGGTGTGACAGCTGTAGCAAGCCAAGGAAGGTGCATGAGAGGTTCTAACACACTGAGGGTGAGGTGAGTGCACCCCTTGGAAACATGTAATAGTACGCAGCTTGGAAGGGAACACACAAGCGAAGATGCATCACAATCTAGAAAGAAAGTTAGCGAGAAATCCAAAGTGATGGTTAAACCAACAACACATTTCAGAATGATTCATACATACCTAAACATAATAGTCCATACATTCATGCATAAGAAAACAAATACATATATCATTTAGAGTAAACTAGATAGCATATAATACAATACAACATATGCATGAAACATGTTGGCTCTGTTATATTAAGTGTAAGTTCCAGTCATACATTACATCCTTGTCCAACCACTAGTTCCAATAGTGGGACGTTACAGCCACAATTGCCTACTCCTCCAAAGAGATGTACTAGCTTTGTGTAGTGGAGAAGCCAAGGCTCATTACAATATTGTCCAAGCTTTCTCTAAGATACTCCTATTGAATCTTGGCTAACCAAAAGCCTTTACAATGAGTTATGAGGTTCTATTTATAGCAAAGGGAGTGGTGACCCTTGACATTCCCCTTTGTGACAGTTCATCTATCATCATGACTCTTCATCTACTCTATGACTGTTACATCCAACTATTGACATTTGAACTTCCACTTAACAAGACATTACATTGCAATGCACATGTGTTCATGTTAGAAAAAATGGCTTGAGAAAGCCATGCAAGACATCACTGATACTCAGTTTGTTGTGGTGAGACCAACTCTTTGACATGCTTGTGATGGTGAACATGGTGAGATGATGCCAAGCTTGGTCATCCATGATGGTGTGCATGCAGTCGTGGTGACATCTTGCTGAAGCGAACTCTTGCCTCCATTACATCCGGGTGCATCAGTGTGGCTCCTTCATCCAACTCATCTACTAGCATGTGCATGGTCTTCTTGGTGTAACTGAACCAGAAACACACTGATGCATAGTGTCCATGTTTATCTTCCAGTGTATGTTGGCGGTCATGTGCATCAACTTTCAACTACATGCTCAGCTCCAGCTAGACTTGCTTCTTGTCTTTGCCTTGGTGAGTGTGCTAAATGGGTTGGATCGCATGCGTGTGCACGATGACATGCATGTTGTTGAATCTATTGCATGAGATCAAAAACATTGCTGACCATGTCTGCTCTGTGCATCTATAACTTATACAGGTGCAGTTTCATCCATGAGTGCATGTTGCACCCCCTGATGTTCATGTTGCAGCTGCAACTCATTCGCTTATTTATGCAGCTCATGTTCTTCCTTGAGTTTTTGCTTTAGCACATACATCTCCTTCTTTGTTCCATTCTTTTTCTTCGCACGACCACGCCATCACCTCATAGCCTGAGTCTCCAAAGTCTCTTTCATCATCACTGGTTCTACTTAAGCTTGCAACTTTGTTCCACCTCCATGTTGTCAACAACCTTCCTCTTGCATTCATTGCATCTGGTATGCTTCTCGCAACTATTGTTCATGATGCTGATCGCTGTGATGTTATTGTTTTCATATCTTGATGTCCTTGTCTACAAACAACTTGATGTCCTCGTGAGTAGGCAAGCTCATAGACACTTGATCGACTGCATGCCCAAGTGTGCTCTGAACAGTGTCTTCGACTCTGCTCTCCTGGAAATTATTGTACCTGTGCTGCTGAGAAGCAGATGAACACCCATGATACCTAGAGACATGGCAACACTCATGGCAAGAAATCTATCAATGGAAAACCAAAATGAACTTGAGAACTGACTTGCAACATACCTGTGTGGTTGATCATGAAGGTTGTGCAATTTTCACCGAGAGGTCGAGAGACTGACTGCCAAGAATATGCAAGGAATATTCTGGGCTGCTGGGAGGCTGATTGACTACTAGAACTACACTGGAATTGCGCAATGTACAACCTCAACTAGCAATGGTTGCAGGCTCAGTGACTGCATTGCGCAATTTTATGGGCCAATAGTCACTGTCCCTCAAATTTGAGAAAAGCAAGCTTGGAGAATAGATCCTGGGTAGAAATACGAATTTCTGAAGAGGAAGACAGAGCCTTCCTTCTCAGGATTGTGCAATGTTGTCTTGGTGAGGCAGAGTCTAGGCCAAGGCTGCCCAAACTTGCCAACGAGAAACTGAAAGCAAAAGTGAATGCAGATGCATAGTGATGTTCAATGTAAGCATAAGTGAATGATATTGCATGTAAATAGTGAATGACAGATTCAAAAAATGGAACAACATGCATGTGAGTGAGGCGAGTCACCAAATTGACAACCTTTCATGAAAAATATTTTCATGCATACGATAGTAGTAAGATGTTAATGAAAATTGAAACAGAGCTTGTACAAGCTAGTATGCATCAAAATGACAGCAAGTGCTCACTGAAATCAAGTAGACACCATTCATATGAAGTGAAACACAAAAGGTGCCAGAAATGCAACACAAGGTATGGAAAGCGG
Organism: Pinus taeda; assembly: GCA_000404065.3. Taxonomy (NCBI): domain Eukaryota; kingdom Viridiplantae; phylum Streptophyta; class Pinopsida; order Pinales; family Pinaceae; genus Pinus; species Pinus taeda. The sequence goes on from APFE030270315.1 coordinate 48,854, forward strand.
GCTTACCCGAAAAGAACTGAGCTGACTGTGACAAAAACTCCTAGATGCGATGTAGAATTTTAGAGTTGTAAGGTTGATGTGAGGAAAGAGCTATGCAACATCCAGTTGATGAGTTTTGATAAAAATGAGGTTGTGACGTGTATGCCACAAATCTAGGGAAAGCAACACTTGTTGGGAGGTTTCTGAAATGATTATTGCATGCAACCTGCAACTGCCAAAAATAGATCCCTGCAACAAGGGATGCCTTTGCATGTTTCCTTGGGAGAAGCAACCCATGGATGAAATTTTGTTTTCCTTGGTCTTGGAGGGAACCAGTCAAATCAGTTGCACATGCAAGAGGCTGCTCAACTGCTGGGGGAAAATGTGCATTTCTAGTTGGGAGCTGAGTTGGTTGCTCAGAAGATTTGTGCAATTTCTAGGCAGAGCAGCTGACTCCTTCCCGGATTTGCATAATTTTTAGGCTGAGCAGCCCAGTTAGGAAGGATTGCACAATTTTTTTGGTGAAGCTTGCTCTATAGAATTGTACAATTATGGGGCCTAGTGGGCTGCTACTTAGGATTGCACAATTTCTAGAGAGAATGTTGGTTTCCCTCTAGATTTGTGTAAATTATTAAAGGAGATGCTTATCCCACTATTGGACCAAGTCTAGATGAGCAACCTATGAAGGGAATGCATCAAGGCTTGATCGACAAGCTATCTTTCTACAAGAAAATCACTAGAGCTTGTGTACTTGACAAAGCAAGACATGTTGTTGTGAAAGTTTGGTAGGGAGGCTCCAAAATGAAGCTAAGGCATACTTTTCGAGGGTGGTTGTAGCCGCTACAATAGATTTCTAAACATTCTTACTCTATTAGTGTGTAATTTAGCTCATATCCCACTACAGTTTTGTTGATATAGTATATGACTCTATCTTCCCTATTGTCATCATGTTGTGCCAGGAGAGCTATTAGTGTTGCTAATGTAGCCGAGATGTAGATTATCAATGGTCTACCTTGGACTTGTGGCACCAATATTGGTTATGATGTTATGTAGTCTTTTAATTGTTGAAAATCCTTATTGACACTTCATAGTCCATTTAAGTTACCATCCTTATGTAATATATGAATGAATGGATGAAACTTATCTGCAATTTGTGAAATGAATAATCTAACCAGCTGTAGTTTGTCTTGAAGGACCTTTATTTGTTTCAATGTAGTTTATGGATACATATCAATAATGCCTTTGAATTTAGAGAGATTGATCTCAATGCTTCCATGTGTAACAATGAATCCCAATTTTTTTCTTAATGTGACACCAAATAAACACTTCTTGGGGTTTAATCTCACCTTGTATTCCTCTAATCTATTAGAGATAACTACCATATTATCCAAATGTGATGCTCTAGTATAGAATTTTCCCAAGATGTCATCAACACAATATTTCATGGTTTTGTAATATAGGTAATGAAAGATGGTGATAATTTCTCTCTGATAGGTTGCTCCCACATTTTTTAGACTAAAAGGAATGACATTGAATATAAAATACCCCAAGTACATGCGAATGCCAACTTATGCTGGTCCTTGGGTGCTATGTGGATTTGATTGTAGTAAAAAAATCCATCCATGAAGGAAAGCATCTCATGATCAGCTATCAAATCTACTATCATGTCTATATTTGGAAATGGGAAGTCATCCTTTAGAAATGATTTATTTAATTCTATGAAGTTGGTGCATATTATGATGCCCACAATGGTATTTTACGTAGGTACGAAGTTTGAGATCCACTTAGGATAAAAAATATAATGAATGAATCCAACATACAACAGTTTTTGTAGCTCCACTTTTACCAATAATGTTGTTTGAGAATGTATTTTTCAAAGATTTTGTTTGAATAGTTTTGCATCTACAAATACTATCAAATGATGGATCACTAGAGAAGAGCCTAGTCCAAGCATATCAACATAGGAACATGCAAAGTTGATACTACATTTCTATAAAAACTCTATGAAATTCTTATTTTCTTTAAGAGTTAAGGATTTTTCTAAGAATTTTATCTCTTAAATATTTGGTTTCCGAACATTAGTCTCCTTAGAAGGTTCCACCAATACTATTGATATTTCTTGATTTCTTTTCATAATGGGGAGGTAAGATCCTTCCCCCTCAGGAACTTCATAGAGGTTTTCACCCTTGGATATATAATTTATTAATACTATTTTCGAATCTGATAATGCCACAATGTGGTTTCACCAAGGGAACTCTTAGAAATTTTTATATTTTCATTTTTCCAACTAAAGCATTTGATTGTGTCCTGAAAGTATCCTCTAACATCTAGTTCCATAACAAAGATGATTTTATGATATTCTAGGGGCATGTTGTCAGTTAGTCCCATTAACTTAGTGATAACTTCATTATTTATCCAAAACCAATTGTACTTGTTGGTTACAATAAATTAAGTTAGGATAAACTATATTGATGTCATTGTTTAATGATATCATGATGTGTATGATAATCTGGTTATAGTGAAAATGGAGGTATCAAGGAATAGCTGCATAATATGTAATGAATCATCCTCAATGGTACCCTATTTAGAAGTATTAACAATGGTAGAAGTTTCATTCACATTTTTATATTTACCCTTACAATTAGAGGTCTTATCCAGTGTTCCAAACCCAAGCTATTTACATTTTTTATCTTTATTTAGAGAGATGAGTATTTTGATTCCTTGTCCTTTGGGTCCGTGGACCATCATGATCTTATAGTTGTTTGTTTGATGAGTCTTTATTCCTTGGGATATTGATCAATACATACTAGGACATGTTCTTCCTCTTTGTATGGTCATTTAGTGATGTCCTCTTCAACTATCTCTTAAACTGGTTCTCCCTAAAGTGAGAATATTCTAGGTGAACACTTTATTATGATAGGAGCAACTAGTTATTTGAGTAAAGATTTTCCATATTATTTAGGAGGAGGAAGAAATCCTATGCAAAAGGGGCTTTATAAATCGTATTCTCCTATACCTTTTTCATGTACTTGGGCATTCATCTTGGATTCGAGAAATTTTGTGTTCCATGTTGAGGAAAGTGTAGATAGCTCCATATAAGTTGCCTCATTAGTTGGGATTTTGTATTATTTTTTAAGTTTCTATTCTAGGTGTTCACAATATTGATAAGTTTCAATATCTCCATGAATGGTTATTTGTATGTCATTAGAAGGAAACTTTATACATTGGTGGAATGTGGAAGCAATGAACTTCATGGAATGAATCCATAGTCACCGTAGGAGGAGAATGTAAGGTAAATCAAGGTCCAAGACTTGACATTTGATATCTCTTGTAACTAGATCAAGTTGCATTGATAAAGTGATGATTCCTTTTGGTTTTCATTTTTTCTCATCATAACCCTTGATAGTTCATTTCTTATCTTTATCCACAACTTCATCAAGGTATCCCAATTGTTTAACCAGAATTAAGAAATAGATATTTATAACTTCTCCACCATTTATCAAGACTCATTTGACCATATGTTTATAGATATATACTTTGGTGTGCAGTGTGTGGTTATGATCTGGTATTGGTGGAAGGTATTTTTCTATAAAGCTTATATTGTGGGATGAAGAAAGATTTCCTACCATAGCGTGGAATGTATCAATGTCTAGATTTATAGATTTCTATAAATGGAAGATGCGTGTAGAACTTAATCCAATATTTCTTTGTGTTTTGGAGATATATGATGAATTTATAAGATGGATATTTGTGTAGATGTCTTATTTAAGTGATCTAATGCACTGTACTCGATAGATGGGTGAGAGGTAGAAAATGATGCCCCCTGGAGGGAGACCTCTCCTTAGCTAGTGGTAACTCCACAAGTATTGTTTTTAGTAGGGATGTAAATGGTATTTATATGGTATTTAATTTCTTCAAATCATCCTATAATGGGATCATAAGAAAATTTGATGGTGTTATAGCTCTTTCCCTTCCCTGAGTCATTCTTCTTCCCATGATCAAGGATTGGATCCATATATATTTTTAAATCATGGTTTGAAGTATTGTATTTCTCATCTATGTTAATGTCTCCCTTATCAATAAACTCTTGCATGAGGTTTTTGAGTTTCATGAAGTCAAGTGTTTAATGTCCTTTGACTCAATGGTACTCGTATTATTCGTTGTCTTTATATAAAATGGTTCAAACTATAGTTCATCATATTTCTTATTATTAGTAGTTTAATTAAGCTTGATTATATCAGTTTCATAAGTGATATTTCAATAGGCTCACCTAATGGAGTATATTTTTGTCGATGTATTTGTTCTCTTGTTGAGATATTAGAATTTTGATGATTTTGTGCCTCTGTCGAGCTTGGACGCTTTGAATTGACTACAACTTTATCATTGACTACCTTTTTATTATTAGCCTAGATATGTGGCTTGTCATTTTTGTTTTGTGGTTTCTCATTGTTTTCTTAATAAATTTTGACTAGTGATAAGGGCCTTCTTTATGATGATACACTTTTAAAAGGTTTCGTTAAAATTATTAGCACATTGTACTTGTAAATGAAATGCCATTTCTTGGTTTAAATTTGTATAAATATGCTAAATAATTGTTTTTTTGGAACAAGGTATGAGAATTTGTTAGCCATGTATATCTATCTTTAGAGGAAGGAAACAAAATTTTCTCCATTATTTTGTCTATTATTACAAATATCAATCATGGAAATCTCATGTTCAATGTCATATGAAAAATGATTGATGAATTTGTTCACAAGTTCTTGAAATGTTTTTATTTCATGTGGAAGGTAGGAAAACCATTCAAAGGATTGTCCTCCTAAATATAGTGGGAAAAATCATATCAAATAAGTGTCTTTGGTTGATACATCTAGACAAGAAATATAGAATTATTTGATATGTTCTCCTAGGTCACCTCTTCCTTTATATTTGTGAAATTTTGGCATTTCAAAGTTATTGGTGAAGGGAACTATATAAATAGAACTATCAAAGGGATAAGGACATATGTCCTCATGTGTGTAACTTTTTTTTTGATGTCATGTTGGATAATTTCCTTTGAATATCCTGAATTTGTTGGAGCAAGTCATTATTTGGTGGACTGAAGTTGTGTGGTGGTTGCATGTTTGCATCGTTGATGGGTTCTTGCTAATATGTGTTTGTTTAATATTGTTGTTATGTTTATTGGTGTTGAATGACTTATATGTGTTGATGTTGGGTATGGTATATGTTTTTGTGTTGTAGTTAAAGGTTTCTTGGTTGGTTGGTAGGTGTTGTTAGGGTTGATATGTGGTGTTGAAGTTGGTATGGATTTAGTGTTAGAAATGAGAAAGTATTATTGTTAGTACATGTTGAATTTTTTTGTGTTAGGCTATGAAAATATATATGGGTTGTATGATGTGCACATGGGGATGGAAGTGTGCATGTTTGAAGTATTTAATGGTATGGATGTGGATGTTATGTTATGTATTTGCATGTTTTGTGTAATATGTATGTTAAGATTTGTGGATGTTAATATGTTGGAGATGTTTGGAGTGAATACTTTTGAGGATAATTGTAGGTAATATGGTATGTAGTTTGAAGTTTAGGTGTTGCTAGCTTCTATGGGATTTGAGGTGGTGTTGTGTGACATACTCATGTGAATGGGGGTTTGCATGTGACTAGTACTGTTGATGGAACTTATGTTGGTTTGTTCCAGGAATGAATTTTTGGAGTTTGAACCTTGAAATAATGGATTAATAATTGCCCTCATGAATAAGGGGTAATGGATATTTGTTACAGGGTTATTGAATATATCACTATGGAATTTTTTGTTATGGGTGTATGAACATGGGAGAATTTAGGTGCTCCTATAGATTGTATGATGTTTGCGACATGATTCTTCAGGATCATAGTGTCAAAATCACTAGGAAGTTTGGCATGTTGTTATGCTAATGGGAGGAGAAATATATCTAGATCTAAATGTATAAAGTTATAAATAGCTTTCATAATATCTAGATATTTTTCTAAATCTAGAATTTCCTCATATTCCAAATCTATTGTGTTGAATATTGTTATTGTCGTTATCATTGTTGTCCTTAAAGTAGGACGTTTGGGTGTCTAATATACATGGCTTAAGACATGGGAAAAATACCTAGTCTCATGTTGACTCACATAAAATGATGGTGGGTTGGTATCCATTTTTTTCTTTTAAGAACTTGTAATAGGAATCAATACTTTGTGAAAAACTAAGAGATATCCTAAACATATACTAATTAATGTTTTTGTTGTTTTGGGATTTTTCTTGATTATTTCTTAGTTTTCTTTACTAGATGCTAAATTTGATTTTGCATTTGGAAGCCATTGAATTTTGATGCTAATGGATAAAAGAACTTCAAGGAGAATAATGTAAATCTATATCTTGAGAAAGAGATTGATGAGGATGGTGTTGAGCTTCGAGCTAGACTAATGAACTTGAGCTAATAAATGCGGGATGTAAAATAAACCAACTTAAGAGGAGCCTCATTGATAGGGATAAATATACAATATACTTGGAGAAGGAAAACTTCCAAGAAAAAGTCTTAATTAGAGATAAAATGAGGGATGCAAGATCGAGAATAAGTTCAAACTCTTCTAAGAAGTTGTAGGATTGACTATGTGATGGATGATATGAAGGAATTATCCTATTCCAAAGTAAATTTAAAACATAATGAAATAAGGATGTTAAAATATAAAAGCGAAAGGAAAGCAAATTCCTAATCTATGAAATAAATCTAAACTAAAGGAGATCATGTGTATTGTCCCCGATTTGTTTTAGGTTTGTTTATGTTTTGAAAATTTTGATCTTGGTTTTTTTCTTCAAATTTTCTGAGTTTGGTGGCAAGAAAAAACTTCAAGTATAAAGACAATGGCTATTTGGATTGACTGGAAATGGTAATAAGGCTAAATTAGTGTCATTAGTATTACACAAACTTGAATATAGTCATAAAACAAGTACAACCTAATTATTCAAATAAAGGTGTGTTTCCACACTATTACATGCATAATGAGAAAATATCATAGGATGCCACTAATGTGTTCACCACTCTTAAGCATTGATAGCTAGAGATCCAGTGGCTTAATCCCATTATGACAACAAATTCACCTTATTTCTCTCTCCATAAGACTATGAGATTATTATTTAATAGGATGACACATATTGAGTACTTTGGGCATGATATTGTAGCCTACACCATGCTAGAGAAATGGCCAAAGGTTCCTAAAATTGTATATTACAAAAGATGTTAAGTGGGGGACTATTATGAACAATGGGATCTACTATTAAGAACCGATATAGGAGGGGTCTCCTTATCTCATTGAACTAAGGATATTGTGTCTTGGTTTAAACTAAGCTAGACACACCTTGGGTATAAATTTCATTCCCTCCATTTTTTATACCCCGCGAGGAAACATGGTTGAGGTTGAACCACGGGATGATGAAATCCCCAAGTAGGCCTCCCAATAAAAAATAAAAGAGTGTTTCATGTTTCTCTTACACCCAAGATCACACAAGTACACAAGAGAAAATATGTGCACAACAACTTTGGGATTTACATCAATGTGCAATCACATAAAACACAATAGACAAATTTATATTTAAAGCACCAAAATAAAATGTTACCAAAGCTATATGAAAAAATACAATCATTTTTATCTACATTAAATACTTCAATTGTTTAAAGGTTTTAATTATTCCCCAATGGTCACCATATGCTCCACAAATGTGTTAGTTCCAACACATGTTAAAGGATTAGCTCAAAAACAAATCCAAAAGAATGTAGAAGTGATTTAGAAAAAACCACATAAACAACAAACATAAATTCAAAATGAAAGAAAAAAAAAGTGTTAATATATGTGATAAAAGCACAATTTTACCTTACAAATGTGTCACATTGTCTAATAGAATTGCAACAACACTTGACAAAAGTGTGTCTTTATAGATGAGGTTGAAAACTTGAAACAAAAAAAACAAAAACCTAAGAAAATCACAAATGGATTATTATAGGGTTAGAAAATAAAATATTTTAATCAAATATCCAATAAGAAATCTTAAATCCTACAAATTAAGTGATAAAAATAAAAAATTAAGTGCAAAACCTAGAAATTTTGAAGTCATAATAGATGCACCGTAAAAGACAACACATGCATTGAACTGCTTAAGACATGCATCGTGCCATACCTACACCTAAAAACTCATAGAAAGCTACACAAATTTGTTAAAATAAGGGACATGGATCCCACTGGGCATGCTGAAATGTGATTGGGAAATAAAATTGAATAAATATGAGTCAAATCACAATGTAAATCATACACAATTTAATTATCCCAATCAACAATGAAGTTACAAGAGAACAATTGAGAAAAACAAATATAAGAGATGTAATACCTTCCCAATATAATACACATAATTGTAATCCATTTTGATTTCTAAAAAACAAAGCATTTTGATTTTAATCAGAGCTATTATTAAATTTGGAACTAGACACTGCATCTAAAATTTCAAAGTATCCATAGAACTCTTATTTTTTTAGGCTAGACCCACGGGGATTTGAATTGGTGACCTATCGCAAGGAGTTCCTTAAGCATTCACCCATTCACAGTCATTCCAAATCCTCGTGGGCTAAAGTACCCATAAAACTCAATTCTGGTAATGTTCTTGTAATTTATTTTTTCCTATTTTAATGAAATATGTGTTATGTGCTTGAAAAGAACTTAAAACTACTTGGTTACAAAGTCATAGGGTGATAGCTCTGATAGGAAAATGCTAATCCCTAGATAGTGAGATGAAGGCTATATTTATAAGCTTGTTATTGGTTGATCAACAATTGAGATTACATGCAATAGATTGATGATGAATGGATAACATTTGATGAGAATATTTGATTTAGGGAAGGTTACCAATTATATGATATAGTTAATTGATTGCATGATCAAAGAACTCCGAGTGAGTTGTAGTTAATAGGTGGAAGTGGACTAGAAATTAGAAATCGTGTAATTCTATGCATGGGAGGATAAGGCTAAATAAAATAAAGATTTTATTTATTCAAATATAGAATACTTAGTTAACTAATTAAATAATAAAATTAATTATTTAACTATAGAAGAATAAAATAAGATAAATTAATTAAATAACAAAAATGATTTAATTAATGAGAAAAGAAATAAAATATTAAAAAGATTATTTAATTATTATGTATAAGAAAGAATTATTCAGTTAATGTTTGGAATAATTTTAAGTAATTAAAAAAAATTAATTATGATAAAATAATGAAATGATGTTTAATAGAAATAAGAAACTATATTAGTCAATGTTAATGTTCAGTGTTTATTCTATATTTCTCCTCTAATAATTTTTTTTAAAGAAATTTATTTTAAAAGGAAGGAATGAAATAATTACAACACTATACACACTCATACATGTTTATACTTCTCCTCAGTATTCAATTTCATTTGTTAATTTGTTAGTGTGTATAGTTACCTATAAAATCCTGTGCAGTTGACCTAATATGTTGAGCTTATCAAATATTATGTTTTGTTTTATTTTGCAATCCTTAATGAAAATTATGAAGGATGTTGTATAACCCTAAATTTAGTTACAATTTATAAGTAGTGTAACTAGATCATAAACCTAAATATATTTCAAAAAAAGTGTCATACTTGTCTTTGAATTTGTTATAATCCATGCAATACTAGCATCATTATCTCATAATGCATTACCATTCCTTTTCAATCTTCTTTCCATGAAAAATATTCATATGGCTAAGGAAGAATCAATCAGGGTTTATGCCATTATAGATTTGGGCATTATATCAAGGGTGTTCATTTTTAGAGTGTATGCTTGTATTTATCCTTAGTAAGGTGTGCATATTCATCCTTAGCATGTATAAAAACCATTCCATGCATTCAACACCATTTTCCCTTGAGGATGTGATATTTTCTAAATTCCCTATTTCCATGAAATTCGATAAGGAAAATGTGCAAAATATTCATAATTCAAGTAAGAATATGAATTTTAACTATCATTATGATTTCAATAAGTTATCATGCAAATATCACACAAGGATTGCATTATTCACTCTAGGGAGTGCATTTTAGAACATGGATTGTTATCGTGTAGAAAATATATAACTTCCATTTTGATTGTGCATTTTCTTCTTAAGGAATAAATATCTCATCTTAAGGAATGCATTAATTAATAGCATATATATCTATCATCTCATCATACAATATTCACCAAGGGGAGTGCATTTCCCTTAAGTTGGCATGCATTTTAGGAAGTAAAATTTAAATAATTTCCCTTCTTTGTCCCACAACACAATTTTTGGTCTTTTGCACAACAAAGGGTTTTAACTGTCTAGTTGCACAAACAAATGCATAAGAAGACATACATATTTTCTACAACCCTATATATTTTCATATTTCTTGTCGGTATACAAACTAAAACTCAACTTTATAAATTCACAAAGAAGTTTGTTCTTACATCCAAACATTCAACCTCAAATTTTTGCGTGCTTGTACATGCAAGCAATATATATGAAATTCACTAAATTTCCCAAGTACATCAACTATGAAAAACAACATACCATGATCGTTCACAATCCAACATATGGATTATGTGTGTGTGTGTAGTTACAAATCTAGCAACTTCATAGCTCTTCTAGATATAGCATCTCTCTCTCTCTCTCTCACACACACACACACACACACACACACACACAATATTTACACCTAATATGTTAGCATGTATAAGGAAATAACCTTCTTTCATACTTTTGACACCACTTATAGCATGTTGCAATATATATATATATATATATTATATATATATATATATATATAATATATATATATATAATATATAGCAAATCTAGTAAATGCATAATCTCTTCTAGATATTGCATTCTCTCTATCTCTCCCACATGTTATCACTCAGGTTTTCCCAAAAGTTGTAAGAAAGGGAAAGGAGGCCGAAGTAACCACAAACCAATCTTTTAGATACGGATTCTAGCCAATCTGCATCCAGAGAGGGCTCTCTCTTTAAGTTTTAGCTTTGTTTTTTAAAGATATTAGGCTAGTTGTGAAGTTTAGGAGTTTGTTTGAATTTGGGTGGTGAGATTCAATAGCAAAGGGATAAGACTTAGTAGTTTAGTCCATTGGGCTAATGGAGTCAAGTAAGATGGCTTTACTGGATTTGGGTTTCTTAACAAAGGATGGTTTCACAGGGCAAGGTGGTCAAACAGGGAACAAATAAAGACTTGGAATAGATGGAATGGGTTTTAAAAATGGGAGAAGAGAAATTAAGAATCCTTCAACATATTTCAAGAGGGAACTTGGATGATTACTGATAAAGAGAAGTTAAGTATTCTTTAACACATAATCAAAGTGACAGAAATAGAAAACAGGAGCAATTAAGATTTCACTGCTTATTCTAGTTTAGAAGAAAACATAGAAAATGATAACTTTTGAAGGCAGAGTGCAATCAAGCATATTCTGAATTACTCTTTTTTTTCTATCATTTAGATGTGAAATAGAGATGATATAATAAACAAGGAAAACTTTAAAACATAAGGTATAGAGGACTTATTGATCTAGTGTTTGCTTCAATAATTCTGAGAAAAGGCCCTTGCATTAATTCTTTGTCCAACAAGCCATGCGAAAATTTGATCCACAACACTTGATTCCAAAAAAGTAGCATTACAGCAATGTATATGAATCCACCCAAAATACTTCAAATGGAGAAGTATTTATACTAGTTGTAAACTAAAATATCTTGCAAACATATCAAGATTAGTTTCACAAATATCTCAAACTGTTTACATTAATAGAACTTAAATAAAGGACATTCAAAACTAATGAATCTATTTGGAACTATTTATATGGATTTATGGTCACAAACAAGTCGAATTTTATAGCAACTCTTAGTTGATGATGAGGCATCCCAATCACTAATCGCATCCTTCCTTTGTGCATTCTGCCCCAGAAATTCTGCAAACTTAGGGTCCAATGATATGCTTGTATATCTCAATCTGTGATAGATATGTAAAATGTGAAAGAGGTTATTGTAGATACGAATTATTTTGAAATAAACCTCTCTCATTTTCCCAAAATTAATCTCCAATTGTTCAAAATATTCTCTGTAAAACAATGTCAAAAACAGGATTTCGCACAAACTGAAAAATAGGCTGTGAAGACATGCACTTATCTCCCTCTTGGTAATACTTGTGTAAAAAGTGAGATAGGTTTTTGTAGCTTGGCATGTTAGGAACACAACCCTCTTCCATTTTCTTGTAATACTTCTTGTATTAGCCACAATAGTTTCTGCAAAACTATGACTTAAACAGGAAATTTCTGAAGAATGTACCATTTTTGCTCTAATTTCATATTTTAACCTTAAACTTCTTTTGACTGTTTTTCACTTTTACTTTGGATAAAATTCATTGTGGCTAGTGAAAATGCTTTAATCTTTTTTTAACCCTTAATGTCTTCATGTTTAATTTCACTGTTTACTGTTTACTTTTTACTTTTTACCGCTCTATTTTTTATCTGTCTTCACTTTGTCATGAACTTGTATGTTCTGTTTTGTAACTGTCTTCTCTGTTGTTTATCTTCATGCTAGCTGATTTACTTGACTTGGTTTTCAATCTGATACTCTTTAATCATGATACTCTTTAACCCTGATACTCTTTGATTGTTCTTTACTGTGTCCTTTTACCTTCAATGTGTAGTTTAGGTTTTTACTGTCTGTTTCAACAGTAAATCATTTAATCTCATGTTTCCTTTCTTGTCTTTCAACTGTATCTTTTATCTTCCATCTCTGTTTGAATAGATTTGATAACACTCTTGGAGTAAACAAGTCTTATGACTAGTATTAAGACTATTTATCCAAGGATGTGGTCTTCTAATCACCTGCAAAACAAAACAAATTGTTTAAGAAAGCGTTGGTTTGCAAGGGAGGTCGAAAAGCTTTCATTTGAGCTTGAGAGGTCTGTGGAGTGAGTCTAGAATGATTTTTTGGAGGTAAACCATGCTTGAATTGGTTAAAAGAGGCTTCAGGTGGTGCCGCTGGGTTACAAAGGGTTTTACTGCACAATCAGGTGAAAATGAGCAACACTAGGGTGTTTGTGTTTAAATAGGTAAACGATTGATATTGGCAGGTAAGCTTTGAATGAACAGTGAATAGATGGCACTGACTTGATGATGTGAAGTTTTTTCGTTAGTGGGAGGAAATAATAGGTTTGCGATCGCACTGCTTTTGGAGTTAAGTGGTATCGGGCAGAGGGCGAGCGATCACATCAACTGCATGACACGTGGTGGGAGTACGAGGGAAAAATTGCCTGGTGATCACAAGTTAAAGCACGGTCACCAAGGGGGAGCGATATTGATGTAGACCGTTGGATGATGGGGACGATCAGGCGGTGGATGAGAAGTGAAGTAGGGCGGTAGTTTATGTATGCGGGCCCAATATTATTTACAACTAATCAATTATATCCGATGGACTGCGAGTGGTTAGGAAGGTTATTAATTAACCAAGAGGGTTAATCAATCCCGTTGGTGTGGCAGGAGAAATTTATTAACAAGCTTCAGATAAGTTTATTAATCCTTGTTTTTTAAACGATGACTATGGTCGTATTTCAACCGGCGCGGGAATACATAAATTATCAGGGTTTTTAACATATTTACATAGTACGGGAATAGGTAAACGTTTTTCTGGGAGTTATATATTATACGTTAAAGTTAATATGAAATAAAATGATAAGCACTAAGTTTAAATGTCAGGAATTTACATGAAAACTTAAGCTAAAGTGGGAATGGGGTTTTTAGGTGATAATATGCATTTCCTAAGTAAAATAGGTTTTTTCACTTTGGGAACTTTATGAAACGAAATGAACGGTGGATGGATGCGTTATGAGTACTTAGGCTTTTAGGTCATTGGGCCGAGGGTCCAGTCCCTCCAAAAGTTAGAGAAATGCTCTGAGACCCTTTGATTTTCAAAGACCTTAATACTTAGGGGAAATTAGTGAAGAGTTTTAGGGAAAATGTGAATGGAAGTTAGTTATTCAACCTTGCCTTGCTTGAACTGCATCAAGTAAAATGTCTGCCTTGCACTTTGTGATAAAAATAAAAGTTAACGCTTTTAGAAACATTTTTCATCACAAGTATCATTCTGCAACACCATCTACCTACCCTACCTACTTTAACCTAGCATTTTTTCCTCTTTATTTGGGTGCACTTAGACTGGCAAAACCTTATCAAATCATCCTTTTCTTTTACATAGAAAGCCTACCTATGTCTGCACTTATTACATCCAACGGCTCAGATTAAACTATTGAGCTCCTTTTTATTTACTCTAGCTATCTACTCATCTGCCAAGATTAAACTTTTTGGTCAGATTTTATTCTCTATTCTACAGCATGAAATTGAAAAATGAATGAGCCAAGTTTAAGCTATTTGACTCTTCATAAATTGTGGCAAAAGTTTAACAAGCTACACATAATTTCTTATTACAGAAAATGAAAAAGTAGTGGCATTTGGACTTGCACACTTTCTTGGTACATTTTTGTTTGGGGTTCATTTCCTTCACTTTTTTTACCATTTTTATTTTTTTTTACCCTTTGATTTTTCTTTTAGGGTTATACCCTCTTTACATTTTTTAAATTTTTTGATTTTTTGAAAATATGGAAAACCTTTGCAACAAGGAAAGGTATGAAAATATCACAGAGTTCATCAATTCAATCATGAAATATGACACCTATTGGTATAGGATCATAACACCACACATACACAATATTTACACATAATATGTAAGAATGACTAAAGGAAATAACTTCCTTCATAATTTTGACACCACTTATAGCATGTTGCATTTGCAACACCCTTGCACAAGAGGAAGTTATGATCCCAAGTGCCACATTGAGCTCTTGATGTGCATATTGGGCACCTTAATGGGAATAATAAGCCTCAAAAAGTATTTTTAGTCTCCCTAGTGGGCATAATTAAGCCACCGTGTGAAAATGCACCCATTATATGAGAACTATGTTGATGTTTCATGATGGACCATCACATGTCCCTGATGGTTTCATAGATGTGTTTATTGCAAACCATTGATAGGGCATCACAATTCTAGTAATTATTACTCGTGGTTAGAGATCCTAAAAACATCAACGAACAAAGAGAAAATAATAACATAATTTTGATAATTACTTTGTAATTTCAAATGGTACAATTGATTTATTCATATCATCGAAACTCCCCATTAAAACATAAACAACATATGTAATAGTGATTGTATGAATTCTCATTATTTCAACACATACTATTGATTTTGAGGTTGATCCATGAAATACTTTTACTTCCCACCCTTGCTCCATTAAGGGACATGGACAGGCTTTGATTCTACATTAATGGTTGAATGTGTCTTTCTAACCTAGATAATGAGGCTATTTTAGTTGTTTCATTAATTTTCATGGCTCAAGATTGTTAAATCACCCAACACATTAATATGTGTAGTATTTATCATCTTACAATCCATAGGAAACTTTAGCTTCTAACATAATCAATGTGTTACTCTTCCACATGCTAGTTGCTACACTATGATTATGAACTAAAAATTTTGGAATTATAATGCTCTATACTTTGTCATTTTGATTTCTAGTGATTATATTGTTTGACTATGAAGACTATTGTTTTCTTTGAGTTTCCATTTTTTGTTATTACAATAAGCCTAGATTCTATTAGTCACTTGTGCACACATCCTTATTGATTATACCTATTCACCATGAGGTGTGATTAAAATTTCAACATCGAACAAGTACTATGTTGTGACAAATTTTCATATTGTGTGTGTGTGTGTGTGTGTGTGTGTTTTCACACTGTAATAGCCTCGGGTTAAAAATTCATGTAATAAAGGATAATAAAGGAAAAATAAGACCAAGGACATTAGATATGTATTCCAAATTGAATGATGGGAAAAACACTATAGTGGTATTCCTTTTGGTTTATTTTTGGCTATGGAAATTAACAAAGGAATTGGGCTAGGAAAAGAGGCAATAATTAGCATTTATTTATGAGAAACGAAGGAAAATAACAGAAAAGCGAGGTGAAGAGACACATATTTTCATGCTAAGCAGATTAGAAGGAAAATAAAGGAAATGAAGAAAAAAGAGACGTAAATAATAAAATTGCATCAGAGAACTAGTTCACAACTTTTCTCAGTTTTAGCTTACATTAGTTTTGAGAGAGAAAGAGAAGTCCAGGAGGAGAGAGAAAGAAAGAAAGAAAAGGAAAAAAAGGGAAAGAAAAGGAAATCAAAGCATAGAAAAGGAAAAGCAAATCAAATCAAGAAGAAGGTTGGATTAATAGCTTCAATGGGAAGATTTTGCAGGTAACAAGTTACATGTGTCATTTCCTAGTTGAGGTGTGAATTCATGGTTCGTGAATTTTTTTATTTGGTTCATTTCTTGTCATTGGCATGAGATTTTCCTAGTTTTACTGCGATTTCAGCATTGCCTTGCCATTTCCTCGATAAACATGGTGTGATGGGATTTATTCTCGGTTGAGCTTTAGATTTCCATAAGGTTTCAGAATCAAGTGAGGTGGTCTTAAGAAAATTCCCAAGGGTTGTGGGTGGAGATGGTTTTCTCTAGGAATATCTCGATGGGTGGGTGGAGACAGGTGAATTCCTCAAGGTATGGTGAATAAATTCTAAGGCATCTAAGCTTGTTGTGGTTTTGTGATCTTGGGACCATTTTAGGTGAGATCACGATAGTTGGAGGTGGAGGTGGTTTAATCTCTGGAGTCCTTGATTGATTATTTCTTGATTTATCCCATGAGATCCCACACTCATGCTTGGAATATGGCATGGGGGTGATTGGCTAAAAGAAATATTTGTTCACCCAATATATGGTCAAGTGGTACGTGCAAGTCCCTGACTTGGTTGGATATTTCATAAGTTAATAACATATATTTTCCTAACATTATATATGAGCACTTGTAATTTTTATTGTGCTGATTTGATGGTTATTTTATTATGGTTAATATTATGGTTATATGTTGTATATAATCATGGTTCTATGAAGTGCTCGAGTTATGGATCTTGTTCATGATTTAATAGGTATTTGAATGGTTGATGAATGAATGAGATAACAAGTGTTGTTGTAATTACTTGAGAGGGAATTAGACCTTCTCGATGATTTTCAGATGAATTTTAGAGATTTAAGATCATATATGCATTCATGACCTATAACTCACATGTTTACCATATGTTTGACGAAATGTCTATCATGCTCTAGGAAGTCTAGGTCAATTTATTACTTCAAGTTTGAATGTTTGTTATTGTCATCACATAAATTGTGATTTTGGAAAGTTATAATAAGCTATCAGCAATGGTTTGGAGGCTTTCCCAGAAAAGTGGTTCAGATCTCAGGATCGTTGGCACTGAACTAGAGGATTTCAGTCATAACCACATGGAAGTAGGCTTTTGCATGTGGTTGGGGTCTCATAACCCCACTCTTGCCTTGTTGTGTGTGTGTTTATGGTGTTAGGGCAGTGAAAAAGGGTTCCATCTCAGGGTTTGATCACCTGGGGTGGTTGTTCAACTCTTGAGTGATCTGTACTCCCTGTAGGAGGTCATTGAGATTTCATTTTGTAGGCCTCACTTCCTTAACTAGAACTAGGAGGTAGGTTCATGTCATAGTAGCACTTAGCTTCACATTTACCTAAAGGACTTTTAAAAGTACATAAATGTGGGGAGGAGTGGTTATGGGCAAGATGTGATTGTTATGCATGCATGTCAATCATATGCATGCATTGAAGTGGCTATGGTTTTCATATATAAAGTCAGTGTTACAGTTTGAGTTATCATGCATGATGTCGATATGTTGACGTGTTCGTGCCACAATGTGTATATACATGTATATCATGTAATCTAGATTGATTTCTATAAATGAGATAACCTCCCCTTCACTTCAGTGTGGTATGAATTGATTATTTTTCTATTTGGTTTATCTAACATGGTACATCTACAAGAAGAAGAAGATCATAGATGATGAGAAAAATCATGGATTACAGTTCATGTGACTCTCCTTATAGTTCAATTGAGAAACAAGGATATGAATACTCTCCTGATTTAGTGGATACATTGAGATTCTGAAGGCAGAATTCAGAAGTTGTAAGGCATATAATGACAAGATAATTTAGTCTCGGGAAAGACTTTCCAGAGCTCAGGAAAAGAAAGACAAGGTCAATGAAGTTATCTTTAAGAGCTTATCATATTTGAAGAGATAGGGACAACCAAGGACCTATTGGAAAATACTGAGAGGGGGTGTGAATCAGTATTCCTTAGCAATTAGCACTTTTAAATGTTTTCAAAGCATTAGTTAATCTTCAATTATCATTAATGTTTATGCAGTAACAACAGTGAATAAAAGAACATAGGAGGCACAAAAAAATTTAGGTGGAAAACCCCCTCCAAGTCAAAAACCACTAAATGCTTTTCTAATAATTCTTTAATCTTCAACTCCAATTGAAAAGAAAGCTCCAACTTCCTAGAATCTAGAAAATCATTCTTCTTGAGCTCCCACTGGATGGACGCTCCAACGCACGAGATTCTTCAGTAGTTAACTAAACGTATTCCCCAACACCCAATGAGCTACAACTCACCCTAGAACCACCCTACCACCCTGAATTTTTCATAGGCTTGAACCTATTGGTGACTTCATGCACCAGCCTAGCACCACCCTACCAGCCTATAGAAGAATAAAAGAAGAATGGACTCTCGTACTAGGGAAAATGGTCCACTCTACAATGATCTGCTCTGCGGTTGAGTGGGACGTTCGTATCTCTTCAGATTTGCGGTTTGGCTTTCGATCTGGTGCAGATCTGCATAAAATATGGCTCCGAGCTTCGCAAAAATAACTGGTGGCTCATCCGCCTCTGGAGGGCAATCTCCTGCCCATATCATGAGTGAAGCCCCTAGCTCCCACTATCCAAGTGGTCCAGGACTCACTCGATGAAGCTTTGAAGTTCTCCGAAAGTGCCCTAATTTGCCGGTTCAATGGTTTTTGGCCGCGGCTGATAGCACTCCACAATTGGATCTCGGAGGTATTGAAGCCTATCATTTCTGATGAAATTAATATCTACCCCTTTGCTAGAGGTTTCTTTATAGTAGATTTTGAAAATCCTGAAAGCAGACAATGTATCCTAGATTCCGACCCTTGGTTTTGGGAAAAATCAGGCCTATTCATGAAGCCATGGAGCCCATCATTCGATCCCTCTACAGCAGTGATAACCTCAGCACCAGTTTGGGTGAGATTGCCAATCCTACCCTTGCATCTCTGGAATCTCTCCTCGCTAAAAGCCATCGGAAATGCAATTGGGAAATTTTACTGCAGGTGCCCAGAAACAGAGGAATATGCCAGAACCACCTATGCACACATCTGTGTGGAAATGGATTTCAACGCCGGATTCCCAGCTGAAATAAACCTAACAAGTAAAGACTATGTGCGGAACCAGAAGTTTGATTATGAAAGTGTCCTCTTCAGATGTCGATTGTGCTTTGAGACGGGGCATCTAGCCAAAAATTGCCCAAAAGCCTCTGAGAAAAATTTTGCTAGAAAAAACCACCACAGATCTACATGGTGGGAAGGAGCACAAAAAGAAAACTACATTGTCATCAAAGAAGAATATTCTAGACAAAACTCTGAGTCACAAGAAATCAAGGAAGAAGGAAACAACTCTCAAAGCAAGCAAGGAGAAATCCCGCCCCAACAAATCCACAGGTATGAGGATTTGAATACCGCAGAAAATAAATCTTCATTTAACAACAAAGCAGATCTCCTAAACCAAACTTCTCCGACCATAGATCGCGAAGCTAAGACACCAATGTCCCAAGAACCAGAAGAGATGAAGGAGATGCAAGACAAAGGAAGTTGGAAGACCGTAGAGAAAAGAAAGAAAGCTACAACACCAATCTCACCAAGAAAGATGAGGAGCCAGACAAGTAAAAACTAAGAAAATTGTAGGTCCGATAGACCAATTTGGTCTCAGTGGACGTTAACCATCATCATCATCATCATCATCAGAATGATGTAGAAGAAGAAGACACACTAGACCCTAACCCCAACTATGACACAACCACCTAATGATGATCCTAGACCTCCCAACACTACCTCTTCAACTCTTGGCAGATAGACACTTGTACAAGTTTTACAATGATGCTTTTACAATGACTCTGTACAATGATTGTATGTAGTGCTTTCCACTTGAAGACTTCATGTGGTGAACTTTTTGATGTTGTTATGAACCTTTATTGTTGCTCTTGTCATGCTACCCTTTTTCACTCTTCGGAACATTAGATTATGCATTGATTCTTCTCTTGATGAATATATAATACGTACAAAAATTCTTCAAAGAAATACCCATGAAATGATAATAGAAAAACTTACCTCATCCTACAGAACATATGTCAGTGCTAAACAAAAACAACAAATTAGAATACAAAGAAACTAATGCAATTAAGAGATGAACATGCATATACAGAAGAAACTTACTTGTATCTTACCTCTTCTGCATCATTTTTCTACACCTTGCTCTTTTCTGCCCTAGAAAGTCTAGTCCTTTGCACCCCTTGACAACACTTATCTAGTTTTTCTTACCTTCTAGGAGCATGATATGTAATCTGATGTATCTCTGTGATTTCAGTTCCCCAACATGTGATATTTAGTCCTGTAGAATCCCTCTGGGTCTTCTCTCCAATGACATAGGTCTGACCTGATTTGGACTCTTCAAGAAAAAGTTATGCCCAATCTCTCACAATAACCTAATTATGGACTAGTTATGTAGAGCGATCTTGTATGACCTGCCCCCTGTCATTGTTTCCTCCTTCAGCTCTGAAATTGATACATAGAAAACTACATTCTGTGCAATATCTTCCACTTTTTACAAAATTCCAATCCTCTTCTCAGAGAGAGAGTTATGATGATTTTCCCAAGGTCACTTATTTGAGATGAAATTCAAGAGCCTACAAAAACCCTAACTTCCATAGATCATACCTCTGAAAGTATAGTGAACCAAGATCTGAAATTTGGTCACGATGTTCATTAGGATTGCAAATAAAATGGTTTTTCATTTTAGAATCTATGACTTCGCAGAAATGAAGTTATAGCAAACATACCACGATCACCACATTTGGAGGATATATGAGATTTCTTTTTATAGAGTTGAGAGGGGCTTATATAGAGAATGTTGGAGGGACTTTAGGAGCTTAAAAAATTATTATTTATTGACTAGTTCAATGACCAAAACGAATTATGAGTGCCATGCCACAACCCCATAGGATGTTAGCCCACTAACTAGGGTTACTAACTTTAAACATGAATATCTCTCAAACCGTGAAGAATTACTTGGCGTGCCATATATCAATGGAAGAATCTCGATGAGTAGAATCTATCTAGAAGATCCTTGATCAAAATAGAGTAATTTTTCAAGTCAAAATTCCCTTTCAATATCACATTAGCCCCTAGTGTTGCTTGGGTTGACATTAATGACAACCTCAGATGATCTTTAGATCAACAATCTCCCCCTTTGGCATTGATGGCAACACAAGTACTCCCCCTATGATCAATGCCCCTATTCCTACTGCCTTCTCTCCCCCTTTGACATCAATGGCAAAGAGTAACTCCCCATGACACATGACAATCTTGCGGACCTGTACACACTTCCACTCCCCCTTTATTTTATGAATAACGAAATCTAATGAGAACTTGGGAGAATCCCAAACTTCGGGTGAAGGTATTCAAATGCTTCATGAGGTAAAGGTTTAGTGAAGATATCAGTGATTTGTTCTTTCGTACTAACATATTCAAGTTTGATATTTTTTTAGAAACTTTTTCTCTAACAAAATGATATTTTATCAGAATGTGTTTTTTTTAAATACATGATAGGATTCTTGGAGATGCTGATGGCACTAGTGTTATCGCAGAAGATGGGAATAGGTTCACTGAATTGTACTTGAAGATCTTGAAAAGTTTGTTTCATCCAAAAGACTTGAGTACAACAAGTTGTCGCTTCAATGTATTATGCTTCCGCTATAGATAACGAGATGGATGTCTGCTTTTTGCTCAACCATGATACGATACAACCACCTAGATAGAATGTTGCTCCACTAGTACTCTTATGATCATTAAGGCTTCCTACCTAATATGCATTTGTAAAGGCTTGAATAATGAGATTGTTTCCCTTGGGATACCACAAGCCATATTCTATTGTGCCCTTTAGATATCGAAGAATTATTTTGATGAAAATAATATGTGATTCTTTTGGTTCTACTAGGAATCTTGCTACATGTCCAACTGCTTGCATAACATCTGGTTGAGAGGTTGTTACATAGAGAAGACTACCAATGATAGATTTGTACAACCTATGATATACATCATTAGATGAGTCGTCTATGCTCAATTTGCAACCTATTACCATCTGAGTAAGGACGGGTTTGCAATCTTCCATTTTGAATTTCTTGAGCATTTCCTTGATGTACTTGGCTTGACATATAAATATTCCTTTCTCTTGTTGTGATATTTGAAGCCCTAAGAAGTATGTCAACTCACCAAGTATAGACATCTCAAACTCACTTTGCATATTTGTAGCAAAGTTCTTACTTATTTAATCATTATTGCTACCAAAGATTATACCATCGACATATACCTCAACTATTGTTAGATTATCTTTATCTATTTGTATGTAAAGATTGCTATCAACAATACCTTTATTGAACCCTTGTTGACATAGATATCTGTCAAGATGAGCATACCATGCTCTAGGAGCTTGCTTGAGACCATACAGAGCCTTCTTTAACCTACAAACATAGTCTTCTTTTTCTGATAGTAGAAAACCTTTAGGTTGTTCAATGTAAACTTCTTCTTCTAATTCTCCATTCAGAAATTCTGACTTAACATCCATTTGGTAGACTTTTATTTTTCTTGAACATGCATAAGCAAGAAACATTTGAATGGCATCCATTCTAGCAACTGGTGCAAATTTTTCGTCGTAAACAATTCCTTCCACTTGTGCATATCCTTTGCAAACTAATCTTGTCTTGTTCCTGGTAACCTGTGATCCTTCAACTATTTTTCTCCCCCTGAACCTTTAATGAAACTACCATCTTGTTCAAACTACCTTCCTTTCAATCATAGACTTATGCCATATATTGCTACATAGACTCCTCTTGCACAAACATTGAGTCAACAAGCCATATTGTTCAAAATAGTGAGTCAGCTAACGGGCCATCTTGGCTTGAGTCATTTTCAAAAGAAATTGCTAATTCCTCATGACCTTTTTGCTTTTACAAATCCTAAAAGCATAAATGTTGAAACCTTGTTAACTGCTTTGTCTTCCTATACCTATTTCCTTTTCCAAACCTTCTTATTCCTGCATTCTTGAGCCATGTGCCTATAGTTATGACACTTGAAGCATTCAATTTTGTCCATAGGCGATTCCATCTTATATCTGCAACCATGAGCACTATGGCCATAGTTATGGAATTTGAAACATTCAATATTTGTCCCATCTAGCACATATTCTCTTCTGACAAAATCATTGTGGAACCTGTCTCATGATCCTACAAACTTGCTTCTAGGGTTTTGCAGATAATGATTGTACCTGTCAAAAACTTCACAATCCCTAGCCATATGTCTATAGTTAGAACATAAAAAGTAATAACCATTAAATAAACGAACATACCTGGAAAATTTTTCATTCTTCTTTGGAGGCAACTGTTACAGATCCATTTGGGCACATCACTCCCATCATTCAGATCAGTACCATTAGGGCTCATCAAACCCTAATTCAGTTGCTACATGCCCTAGACAAGTCACCTCTTTGAATGTCTCCTTCTCTGAGAGTTCTATGGCCTAAAACCCTCCAAAATTGCATCCTTGAGGGACCAACGTAGCCTTGGACAGGGGTAAGTGCGCTTTAGTGTAGGTAGGCCCATGTCAAGGTGCTTTGCAGAGCACCTAGGCCCACTTTGACCTGTGCTGGGCGAGATTGAGTGAAATTCACATAGGGTTCTAGGAATATTCTTATCCTCTAGAGTCATCTAGAAGATTCCTACACTTATCACCTCCTATGAGCTCAAAAATGGATAAGGAATGAGTTAAGTAACCTCCTATCCTCTCATTCCTTCCTCCATGGAAAATAACTCTAATTTTTGAAGGCCATTAAATACCCTCATTTATGACAAAACTTCCTCCTTTGGCCTATAAATTGAAAACTCATCTAAGTGATCAGGGGCTGGACTTTGAGAATTTGTAAGGAGATACTATTGAAGTGAGAATTGATATTGTAAGCCAATAGTGTTATGCCGCTAGAGTGTTGTGCTATTGATGTGATCTTGGTTGGAACCCAAGCTGGAAGAGTGACAATGGATCGAACTTCATGGTTGTAATTCTTCCTTCTACTTAATAAAGTTATTTACACCTTTTTCCATATGCTTATCTTGATATATGATGTTTATATGTGTGAATGTATCTGATTCCATTTACTTGTATTCGATAGATCTCTTGCTTTGATTGGCTCTATGTCTTATGTTTATGCTTGCAGGTACTTTTTGAGCGAGTTAAGTTTGAGAAGGAGTGACGGGTGTCAAACAAAGGAAACAAAAGGAAAGTGAAAGAACAAGTAGGTCATTTGATTCCCTTTGTCTTATCTATCATTTATAGAAAAAGGATAAGTGCTTTAAATATGTTGTTCTAGGTATATCTACCTACCTAGGGAATTATTATTTATCCGTAGATACCAAATTCCTCATAACAAATTGGTGACTCCACTGGGGATCAAACCCAAAATATCTAGTTACCATCTCATGAAAGTTGCTCATTTGCGAAAGTAGACTGATCGCTCGCAGCATTTGAGAGCTATATTTTTATGGTGCCGACACTACAAAATACGACTCAATCCACACAAATATGTGTTTTGTGCTGGTTCTGGTTATTTGCTCAGATTTGTAGTGTCTAAGGAGAGAATTTGACTAGATCCACTTAAGGTTTGGGCAATCCTTGATTTTCCTCTACCTTCTAATCTACTACAGTTACAAAGACTCCAAGGGAAGGCTAACTTTTTGAGGAGGTTCATTCCCAATTATGGTAAAATAGCTAAAGGATTTACTCGTTTATTGAAAAAGGGGATACCCTTCCATTGGGATCAGGTTGCGCAAGCTTCCTTTGATGCTCTTAAATATACCTTCATTAGAGCCTCATTAATGTATTCCCCGAATTATCAAAACGACTACTTCCTGTATACTGTCGCTGCAGATGCAACCATTGGAATGGTTTTAGTTTAAGAAGAACATGGGATTGAACATTCGATATATTATTTGAGCCGCAACCTCAATGATACAGAAGTTAAGTACTCTTATGTCGAAAAGTTAGCTCTGGCTGCTATTCAAGCTGTACGGATATTTCGCCACTATATCTTGCTCTGAAAGACCATTGTCATTTCAGATGCAACCCTATGACATATATTTTGTCACGTCAATTTCTGGAGGGAAAATATTCAAAATGGATTGTCATTTTGCAGGAATTTGATTTTCAATTCATCAAATCCAAATCAAAGAAATGTCTAGTCTTCGCCAAGCTTCTTTGCAACCTTCTCTCGAATATCATTGGTTCAACATCAGAACCATCAATTCTGGGTGAGTCTCTGTTCCTGATTTCTTCATTTGACACGTGGTATAGAGATATATTAATTTATCTCCAGACCCTAACTTTCCGACCAGATACCTCTTGCTCGCAATAGTGACATATCTGATACCAAGCAAAAGATTATCTGATTGTTGGCAATGCTTTGTATCGTCGTGGTATTGATACGATTTTACTAAGGTGCCTCACTCATGAGGAAGCTGAGAAAGTTTTGAATGATTTCCATTTAGGTGCTTGTGGTGGACATTTATCTTTTTATGCTACCGTGCAAAGAATTCTCCATCCTGGTTACTTTTAGCCTTCCATATTCAAAGATTACAGAATTTCTATCAGAAGTTGTCACGCATGCCAGATCTATGACCGTAAAGCTAGATTAGAACTTGAAACATTGCATCGTATCATCGATGTTGGACCATTCACCAAATGGGGCATTAACTTCATGACATGTAACCCCACCTCGGTCGAGGGGTATGGGTACATTATAATCGTCGTTGACTATTTCACAAAATGGGCCGAGGCGATACCAACATTAGACAAAAGTGGCGATATGGCTGCTTTTTTCTTTTTCAACCACGTGGTTGACCAGTTTGGTCTACCACACACTATAGTTACAGATCATGGGTCGTATTTTAACAATCACATGATGGTTGAGTTAACTACTAAGTTAAGACTTTCGCATGATAGTTCTACTCCTTATTATCCGCAAGCGAATGGAAAAGTTGAGGCCATCAAAAAAGTCCTGAAGTGAATGTCTCAAAGAATGATAGGGGTTCATAAATGAAACTGGCATTTAATATTGTACTCTGCGTTGTGGACATATCGACTCTTGGTGAGAAATGCAACCAGATTCACACCCTTTCAATTGGTGTATGGTCTGGAGGCAATCTTGCAGAGACAATGTGAAATTTCATCTCTCAAACTCGTGATTGACTTGTTACGCGACACTTCCGAAGAAGAAGTGTGTTTCTTAGAACCTATCCATCTAGATGAAACCCGTCATGAAGCCGCATTGGCTAACGAAGTGCATAAGAAACAAATCAAGGCGCAATATGACAGAAATGTCAAGCCTCGTGTCTTTTCAGAAGGAGACCTAGTCTTGCTTTATGATCAGGAAGTTGATAAACTAGGAGCAGGAAAATTTGAACCGCTTTGGATGGGTCCTTATATTATCAACCATGTTTTGGAAAAAAGTTCCTACGAGCTAGTGGATTATGATGAAATTCCATTGTCATAACCCCGAAATGGGTTGTACCTCAAACGTTACTATGCTTAATTGAGTCTAGTAAAAATCATTGTTTATACGCTTTAATTGCATGTGTGTGTTTCAATGTGTCTTTTAGGGTTTTTATGTGGTTAAGTAATCCGCTTTTCATTTGCTTCAGATGTCAAAACCTTTGGAACCATTTGGTGGTTACGCCAATGGTGCTAGTCGTAGTACACAGAACCTATCTTCTATAGCATGGGCCATTTTCGCTCCAAGTGGCAAGTTAGTGACTTTTCAAGGGATTTGTATCAGTCATTCAATGAACAATATCGTTGAGTATAGTGCGTTGATCGAACTTCTCTCTTATGACATTTCACTTGGAACCTGTTGAATCATCATTTGGCTAGATTCACAACTCATTGTACTACAACTAACAAACATTTATACTATCCGAAATCCAACAATTCTTCATATGTTCCTTAGAGTTCGCCTTTTGGAAAGACATTTTGAATACATTCAATATCAACATATTTCCAAAAACTTTAACACATTAATCGACTCATTAGCGAACTATGTGTTAAACAGACATTTGCGACACATGTAAAATTAAATTTTCAATTCAGATCATTAGTTGAATGGGATTGCACATAACCATATATATAAAAACTCTGAAAGTAAAAATAGATAGATATTTTAAAAGTTTTTACAAAATTTTTATCCAAGACATGTTTGGTCATCTTACCTAAAAACTCAAAATGCATGCCAAAAACATCTTAAGTAGACCTAGTGATGCTCATGATAACAGGTCACAGCCTGAGCTATCATGCGCAAAAGCCGCATCCAATGACCTGGAACACCAATAGTATGGCGTTGCAGCCTCATAGCTAAATCCTCGACCCGAACATCTGGAATACCAAGGGTTAATCCCTCCACATGATCCTGCAACTCTGTTAAGGTCTCAGCCAAATCGAAATCCTGGAGAACTTCTCTCCTAGTGTTTCTCCGCATTGGCCCATATGCCTCATGTTGGTGCCTCATAGGTTGAACAATACCCACATCTTCATCCATGAGAACAATTTTAGTTTAGTCTTGGAACATCAAAACGAAAAAACATGTAGAAACTTAAAAATCAAAAAACATTTTGGTCAAACACAATTTACCTATAGCACCCCATTGAGCGCCCACTGGTAGACTCAACTGTGGATCTCCACAAAATTCCATCTCTGAATATGGATGCTCCTTGATGACAATGTGTTGGCGATCAAGCCAACTGAAGAATGCAATGGTAAATGTAAACGATGACTCACCAGCATGTCTAGCCATCAATTCAACCCATCACTGCATCCGTGGATCTCTAGGACCAACTACATCTAGTGTTACATGCTAGGGTTGCATCAATGGAATTCTTTCTAAGGTAAAAGAAATCAAGAGTGATCCATAACTAAAGTTCTTTGTCTTACTACTCTTTACCTTTGTCAGCTGTTCTTTTAGTGAAGAAAGTATTGCCTCAAACCAGTTGAATGAAGTTGGCTCAAGACACTCAAGAGCATATTGCACATATGATCTGTTCGCTAGATGAAGTGTCACACCACCTGCCAACTTTGCAATGGTCAAAAGTATTGTTCTCAAAGGAAAACCACGGATATCTTTGATGATTATATTAGCATCCTTGCTAGGTTGTGTACATGGCCGACAAAATTGTCGAACATAGTTGCTCACTGACTCCCTCCATGGGAAACATCTGAAAGAGATATGGGGGCACCACGTCTTGAAAACCCTGTAAGAAAGTAAAAATCATTGATCCCAATAGGGACAACTTTGTCTCTTATGTGAAAAGCATGATCTGTCAGATCCCATGCATGAACTAGGAACTGAAATAGTTCTGATTGTTGCCTCATTCCAAACAACTTGAAGTATTTTAGCAACCCAACATTTTTTAGGGCCTCAACTATACTTGGATAATTTAGGGCAACCATGTCTTGTTCTTCATGCTCTCTTTCTTGCCAAGTAATAGACATTCTGATCTGATGAAATCCTAAAATCAAACCATAAGCTTAGTTAGGATCCTTTCCATGCAAAAAACTGAAGAAATTTTGGGTCTTTTTGGTGAAAGAAGTTTTGGAAACTTACACAGCGTAGTTTAGGCAAGTAGACACTACACTACAGTGTATAATCCCTTCAATCTGGGTGCTCCCTAGCATAGTTTTTGACATGCAAGCCCGCGCTAGTCCCAGGGCAAAAATTCAAACCCCGGGGGCCCTAAAAACTTGCATGAAATGGTAAAACAATGGTATGAAAATAAAGAGGAGGGGTAGATCTCCTACCTAGTCTAGACGACATGAGAAATGGTCTGTAGAATCTCTCATAATTAGCTGATGAAGATCGAGGTAAAAGACAGGGTCAGAGCACAAACTTAATGGTAAATATCAAACGGTGAAAATAACATGGTAAATTCTTATTTTTATGTTTATTTCATGATCATTAAATGAGTAAACTTTAATATTTACCTATTTTTACCAATGAAACAAATATGTTTAATCCGTTTGGTGTTGCTTTGAATAGATTTATAACTGAATTATAGAATTTGACGTGCACAATCGTGAATTGTATTTTGACCATAGAGCATACTTTTATCTCTTTTTTGAGCCCTGTTAAACATCAAAAAAGTAACCCCCTTGGAGTCCTATTTAAGCTCTTTTTAGACTCTCGAAATATGAAAATATTTCCAAGCACTTTTCCTTTTCAACTCGTTAATGGATTGGAAATGGCATCTACTCAATATAAGTTTAACCCTTTTTTGGGCTGAGATAGATTATTTACGAAAAAGGAATACGTTGACCAAACATGGTCAATAGGTTCTCCCTTGTATTGTTTTACGCTTTTTCGGACTTGAGAGACAAATCTATGAAAAAGAACTTGTGGAGTTTTCTTTTTGTCCCTTTCAAACTCTCTAAACATGAAAAGGATTGAGTTATCATTGTCGTTAAACTCGTTAAAACATCAAATAGCGACAAACTTGTCCATCATGACAACACCAAGTTTCACCTTTGCTAGGCTCGTTAAAACATCACATAGTGATGGATTCTCCTTAGGGTGGAATTATACAACAAGCATATGTTATCCTCCTCAATCTTGATAAAAAATAAAGAGGTATTAGTCAACAATGACTAGGGAAAATGGAAAAGGGGTAAACCACTTTATGGCAACAGTTTGCTCTTGAACATGACACTTTCACTTCATCATTGTGACTATTTGGGTTGGGTTATCTTCTTGATGTTCATCATACCTTGGTCTATCATCCCATCCATTACTTTTGTTTTGGGTCAGTGTTGCCAATCCATTCAGTGTTGCCAACATGTTCAAGAGAAGTCACTCAGTTAAAATTCATCCTTTGCAATACTCATAAACCTTCATTTTCATGACCGTTATTCTTTAACCTTGTTTTGTCAATCAAATTTCGTCTCCAAAATCATTACACTCATTTTTTGTCATTGATATGGGATACATCAAGGTCGTCTTGCGATGAGTCACTTCTTGTTGACATCAACACATTATCCAAGAGGTTGACTTAGAAACACCCTTCCAGTACCTTGAGGCTTGCATACATCGATGGCAAGTTTCTCGATTTCAGCAATAGGTTGACATTACTGGCCTTCGATCGAAAGACTTTGTATGGTGTTCAATATCAAAACATCCATTCACACCATGCAAAATGTACCACAGTACCTTGAGGATCATTATCATTATCAGTGATTTCTCTCGTGTTTGTTAACGGCTTACATCATTGGCTGGTAATTAGATGGTTTCTTCCCATTTTCAACTTTAGATCACATATTCACATGGTTGGACTCGTACTTGAGTGAAAGATTGAATGAGATAGAAGGCCCTAGATGATCCAGATTTAAACAGGAACGCAACAAAATACAGAGATAACCATATACACAAATATGCAATGGAAATAATAATTCATTTCATTAATGGAAAATACTGAAATATGCTTACAACCAGAAATGGAAATAAACCAGCTAGGGCAATGGTAGCTTATCTCTGAGA